>JARFOD010031301.1:0-10595 GCA_031763545.1 Mopalia muscosa
AAACACCTTATTATGGGTTCAGATTACAGCTGACCACAATATGTTTAAATGGCACATGATAATAAGGATGCATGAAACAGGCAAACCTGGAATCCTACTGATGTCTCTAGAAATCCAACAAATCACAGTGAGACCCAGCCGACATTAATGTTATAAATTACAGTTGTTTTATCGTTAAAGTAAGGAATGATTTGTGTATTTTACAGTGTACAGGGCTAGGCTGATCAATCTAAGAGAAGAAATCAAGATCTGAAAATGACCTTGACCTTGGGGTCGCGATCATAAATGATGGTTGCGACACATCCTCAAGACCTGTATATCAATAATGTAAAGTATTATCAAAATCTGTAAAGAAGTTAAGAAGATATAGCCCGGAACAGATACGGACGGACGACGGACGGACGGACACGGTGAATCCAGTATACCACCCCCACAACTTCGTTTGGGGGGTATAATAATTAAATTAAATAAGAGTATATGTAAATGTCTTTGCAACTGAGGACCCCCGTGTTTTAAATTTGTGATAAGGCAATATCCAAGTCTATCTCTCACACAATGGAAACTGTCAAGTATAGCAACGGGTCGCGTGTCCACCTTCGATACTGTGGGTCTTTTCGGTTTTTGCATCTTTTGTCATACCGGAGAGGTTGTGTTGCTGAAGAGGCATTTTCATACACTGATTTGTAATAGCGACTTCCGGGCATTTATCGCATTTATGGAATTTCGTCTAGTTAAGATTAAATAAGGAAACAGTCGACCAATCAACACTCCTCCTGTAATTCCCTCAAATCTTTACAACTCGTCACTTCCGGAAATTTGCAACCAAACGTCCTGGTGCATGATGAGTTCACTTGAGAATGTATTTGTTGCAGATTCTTGGCGCGGGAATCACAAGTCTTCTATATGAATGGCGCACAGAGCTATATTATGGCTCGGAATGGCAATTTAACTGTTTTCAAACTTTAGTTTCCATGCCATCCATAAAATAAGAATAGTATCTGCCTTTGAATAATAGCGTATGAAATTTATCAAGTTGTCTAACTCAGTTTATTTTTAGGGAATAACCGTTTGAGGGATATTTGTAATGATGCACCCAGCTTGCATCTCCATATGCGAGGAAGAAGTACCAGAGGGAAGAGCTAGGCTAGCATTTATGCTAAAGTGCAGAGGCATTTATTTTTTGCTATAGTTTCGCCTTCTGTTCTAATTTATATACTAATGTTCTAGTCCATATGTCATCGTGATAAAGCCATGGCTTAAATAATTCCCTGAATCAATCAAATTCGCTCGAAAATCCGGAGAAAAACCACCCCGCGATTATCGGAGTCACTTCTGATGACTCCTTCATATTCCTTATGTTGACAGAAGGACACATCTTGTGATCACTTCATATTCCTTAGGTTGACAGAAGGACTCGAACTTGGGAGTTGTTTATTGAAGGAGGATCGACAGGCCGACATCATGGTCACAGTTTCCTTAAAATTGGGCAACCGCTGGATTCTCTTCTGAAACGTTATGACATGCTGTCTTAATTTCAATATATGTTTTCAAGTAGGTTCATAAACGTTGTAATATCCCACCGCTGAGCTTTCTGATGATATCTGAAGGCATTGCTAATAATGCTATTAAGTGAGTGGTTGGGTGAAAGACAACTGCAAAAGTTAGAATATAACAAAACCGCAAAACAGTTTAATATCTAAGGAAACGCATTCAAACTGCATATATCCACCGAGATTAGGCGAATAGGAAAACTCTCTGGAGAAAGTATTATGTACGCGGACACCACATGGTCACCGACAGCAGCCTTTGAACCTCTCTTTCACGTTTTTTTTACATTAATACTAGTGGAAAATGGAAATGATCAATATTGATTAGGTTTGACCTTGCAGCGACTTACAAATAACAGAGTACAACTTCCAATTTGCTCTCTCTTGTCGATAGTTCTTTCGGTCTTCTTTCAATTACAGTTGACGATACGATCGAATCAAGTGAATTAAATCTATACTAAGCTGTGGAAATACAGTAATTGACCTAGCCTTGTAAGAAGTAAATATCGAGCCTACCTTATCCGGCTTAAAACTATAGGCGTCTAAATGAGACTATATATTTTGGATTAAATCTGTGATGTTAGTTAAGAATTGCCCGCATTTGTGGCTTAATGAAGGGATGGACTTTCCGGGTGCCGCCTAGAATTAGGGAGGTGGTTAAATGTTAAACATATGTGGTCTGGTCCTATGGGTTGAGGCAGTTTGTTTCAAGAGTACCAATGCCGTCTTTATTTAACACTAGAGGTGAATTAACTTTCCAACATTATGGAAACGCTTCACATATGGGCTGTGCTATTGTCGATTATTGTTGGAATAAGCCGTCCTAATATAAGTGGAATGCCGTGAAGCACGGCGTAAAATACCAATCCATCAATCAATCAATCAATCCATCAAGCAATCATGTGTGGTCTGTATGATGCTATCGTTTGAACTACACGGCAATTGACCCCAGACTTGTTCAGATCATCTGTCTTAAAGTCTAATCTTCTTTTATTTCTTTATTAGAATGTAATATTTCCCGTTAAATAACACACGTTCACGTGTGTGATGGGAGGTTGCATACACACACCTCTACTTGCTCATGATTCAGACAGCCAAAAATTGGAGCTACTGTTGTTGCCTACTAACTCACTGTAGCAGAGATATTTTTGAACCCGGTACGATTCGGTGATCTCACAGATAAATAGTGAATGGGGAAGAGCTTATTTTTACCTTGGTGCTCTCAGAGACAAGGGAGAACATGAAGAAGATGGATTTGTATCATGTCCTGTCTTTGTTCTGTTTTGTCTTTGTTTGTTCCCAGTGGCGTCAGGATGAATTTTATTCACACATTAGGTTGACACGCCGTCATATGAGTGAAAAAAGCTCAATCAAAGAACCAAACAACCAAACAGATATCTATGATACAGGGTAAAACTACTATTTCCTTTACATGGTCATGAAAATTTGTGTTTTAGGGTTTAAAGGATATCCGGCCAAAACGAATTTCATCTGAAAAGAGCACACTGTTATATAACAGGCTCGTCCGCGTCTTTTGTCACGTCACAACCTGTCGCTGAATTTAATCTCTCTTTGGCAGATTAAAATGATGGCGGAAAAGAAAGTTTTCTTTTACAGACATACATTAACGATTTTTAAAAAAAGAGCAGATACGTCTTTTCCGCACGTATAAGATTCAATCACCATGCACCAATAACAACGGAGTCATTTTAATGTTTAAAGGATCAATGTTTAATGTTGCCATTCACTTTAGTCTATAAATATCAAGAAAAACAAATATTTTATAAAATACTTCAATTAAAGAAAATCCATTGCATTACACAAGCTTTAATCTTTAAATCTCTTTACAAAGAAAGCTCATAAGGGTGCATTTATTAATTTATGATATATAAACTAGACATAATTGCTCAATACATTATTGTAAATGAGACTGTCAATCCTAATCCGGTAAAACATTAATTTACTGGTGCGGTGATCATATTTCGATACCTTCACTTTGCCGTACAGACGAGACACACATCTCCATTAGCGATATTAGTTACATTCATTCATCTAATAAATAACAATAATTATTTTATGGAAAGTCGACATGACTGATATGCACAGAATTTTTCTGGTAACGAAATTGCCGTGGTCTCTGAGAAACAACCCTGTATTAAAGTGAGTAATAAGTCAGAACTGAATAAATTGTATTCAGAAACGAAAGGAAAACCACAATGACATTTATGTTGACATAATGGTAACATGGTAAGAGATTGTCAACTCTCCATTAGAAAGTCTTGTCATAGGGAATACTATGGATTTTAGAAAACATAGACTGTAATCGGCCTATTTGACAAGCCATTACGTACATTTATGTACATGTATCTGCGAATGTAGGCCGTGTGGATTGTCCGGAAAACAATAAACAAACAAAAATGACTAAATGTTGCATATTCTAATAGAAAGATCTTTATGGTTAAAAGAAATAGAGACTTTGAGCAGATTGTTATGATTTGATAAATGCAAGCAGCATTATATCGTGCATCGACTTAAACGGGAGTGACTGACTGTATAATTAGACAAATATGAAGTTCATTCAAATATTAAGATATAATTGACCTATGGCCCTTTGGTCCAGGTCATTGTCCCATTAAAGTTGTTAGCCTACGCTTCCACTCTGTCGGTATTAAATAGAACAGACCATGCAGTCCAGACAATGTATGTGCCTTCAAGCTGATAAACTATTATCGTCGCTTTTGAAGTTTGTCTTCCTGGTTAATACAAACGGTGTAGTATTTGTCGGGATTGCTCAATAATCTACTCTACTCGATGTTTCAGGAGTAATAGTAAGAAAAGAGTAGAGAAGCACACGACCTTAGCATTGGTGTGCTAGCCAGATGTTAGCCTTTGATGGTAGCCTTTGATGGTTAACTGCAAACATTTTTCAGGCTCTTTGTCTGTGATATATTTCCAAAAAGGAATGTACGAGTAGTTTGAATAAAAAAGATCAAATTTGACCATTTAGTGTACAATTCCACATTGAGACTAAGCAAGTTTTGATCTGTTGTTTTGTCGCTATGGGACTGAGTCTATTTCATTGTCCGTTAACTGATCGCAAGCTGGGATATCACGTTCTCGTGATAAAGGTTACCTAAATGCTGTTTTCTAAACGCTTATACAAAATCTTGATGAGCTGGACCAAAAGATTGTTTTGTTGTTCACATAACTCTGAAAACAGACACGTTTTCGTTGAAAATTTCATGACTGTAAGACACAATGTCTCTATTAGAAGCGGTGACCTGCGACAGATCAGTTAGGTCTCTAGAGAAATACAAACAGGTTGAGGTGTTAACATATTTGACATCTCAATCCACTATGCACACATTTGTTTTTGGGAATTCCCAGTCGGATTAGACTATCGAATCGGAGCGGGCAATCTGTCGTCTTCCGTTTTTATAGCTCGGCTTTTAAAAAAAATACCTGATTTTCGGAGATTCACCAAAAAACAATATCTTTCTGTTCTTCTTTCTTTGCCAACCTACTTGACTCTGGAATGATCGCTTATGGGCGATACGGAAATGTAACAGAAGTTAACAGGTTTATTTCAACTCTTGTCTGTCTTATAAGGTGAACATCGAACATCGACATCCCAGGATAGATGGGATGCTTATGTAACTGGTCGAGCTTTCTATTGTTTCCAACCCTCCTTGGTTTGCACAAAATTTTCATCCACTACTCTTTCTCGAAAAGGCGAGGTTGTATGTTTGGTGTGTTTTCGGGTATATTCTTATCTACACGGAATAAATAAACACCCAGACGGTAATTGTGACCGGTGCTTAGTCCCTGACTCAATTGAATATTTCCTGTCAAAGTGCTCCCGTTATAATGTGTTTCGTGATGTTCTTTTAAATCGCTTATTGTGTGTTCGCATATCGAGGCCTTATATAGACAACATCTTAAACCCGAATAAAAGTTGCGACAAAATGTTTAAAGCAGTAGCTGCGTATATTATATACACGCGTATAGTCCACGAGAAAAATATGATTTAATATAAAATATAGTCGGAACAAAAGATTATGTTGGATGTAGAACTGTGTATTTATAACTCTGTATGTATTGCATGTACTTTGTGACAAATGTGACTTATTAACGCACACAAATTTGTTTAGCTATTATGAACAGTTAAGGAGGAATTATTAGATAGTCATCGTTAAATGAAACCAAAGGAATGTGATAAAGAGGATTGATCCATTGAATGTAAGATTTAGTCCCTCTGTAATCCCCTATCACATGTGTCCAAGGTACACAATGTACTTCGACATTACAGCATAACTGAAATAATATCATATGATGTTTGACAACTCCTAACGTGAGAATAAATAACAGGTAAAATTAGAGTTAGTAAAGCTCAATAGTAAGTACTTTACGAGAGAGACGTTGTGTCCCTTTGATAGGCCTACCACATAGGAAAACGGTTTAAGATTTGTCAAGCTTAGTACAAGACTATGTCCAAATAACATAAATATCAAACAAAAATAGTTTACCAAGGAATGTAAGAAATAAGCCAATCTATAAACCTAGCTTTTCTTAGGATTTAAGCCAAAGATAATAGCAAATGGTATAAGGGATTGAATAATCCACATATGAGAAATATCAAACTGAGGCACTTCATCAGGGTAGGCCTATGTAACAGAAATAAGATAATTCGAATCTGGCTGCTATATGCGTCTGCTCCATGAATGTAAGGATCTGCGCAGCCAGCTTCGTCTCCGTACCCCTAGACAGCAACAAACATGTTTATTCTTCAACCGGTTAGAACTTGTTTTAGGCTGAATAAATTGAGGATAATAATCACCTTATATCCTTCCAGATGTGACCACACTTCAATACTACGACTCTGATCATTACACAACCACGAAATCACTCAGCAGACTAAGTTGGTCATTTTTCTTCTTTCCTGTTGCACTAAAAAAATTCTGGGCTATCTTCCCACTATGACAACACAAGTTTTTGTATCCAAGACGTCTCCGTTTCAAATCCTTGTTTCATCTGTTTCTTTTGTTTTTCATCTGTTTTCTTCAGGTGTTACCACGTACACTGGCAGAACGTATCGGTTTTTATCATTTGTTATACAATGATTGCTGAAATCATTTTACTGCGCGGTAAAAGATTTTACCAGTAAATATAGAGACACGTGGTATTCGTTGGCAGTATATAAGGTTTGGTGTAGGTTTAAAATGATCTATGACAATGTAGAGAGAGCGGGTTATACCAATTTAATCTAGGACTGGCTGGATTTCTGTAATTTCTCGTCAAAGTAACGTTTACTATATTCGATCATATCATCGGTTGTCATTCAAATAAGGACCGAAGAACAAACTCATCAACAAGAGAGAACAAATTGGATACGGTTGTGATAAGAAGGTCAAACAAAATCATAGCTGACCATTTCTATTTAAATTCAACGTTATTTATATGTATCGAACCACGAGAATTAGAAAGATCTCTTCAGATATGGGTTAAATATAAATATAATATATGTATGTAGGTTAACACGATATATTTTTATTATTATATTAGAGAGATATCTTATTGAGTTCCAAAAATCTCTTCACCTTTTTGCGAAGATTTCGGTATTTCAATGTAGTATTGTCTTTATTTGTATTAACGTGGTATATAAGTGTATTTAACTTATAGCACGAGTTCGCAATGGAGTGAATTTATTGACAAATGAAAAGAGGCCTCACAGAGCCTAGTCTCGCTGTGTGCAGTCACCGGAAAGAAGCCGATGTACGCCATCACATATTCCGTGAGCGATACATGCAAGGATCACAGGCAGCTGAGCCACTATTCAACTTTACTGGATACAAAGTCCTCTGTTAACACATTAGAGCTCTAAAGAATTGAAAATAAGACATACAAATATTTGATCTTTTTTATATAAGGGGTCATCTTTAATTCAGTTAGCAATATGTTTTAAATGTTATCTTTAAGATATTTAAGACATCTGAACATGTAGTTATAAATTTGATATAAGTGAATTATGAGTATTTGGAATAAATGCGGACTATAATGACTATGTTTATTTATGTTTCTTTCCTGTATTTATTTGGCCCACTTTATATCCAGTCCTAATAACCATATTTATGTCAGTTTAATATAGAAAGTTTTTTTTATCTTGGTTTAAACAATCCTTTAATTTATAATAAACCAGATAATATGTTCTGATAAGGAATGCACTTGGTTTCAGCTTCAGCAAATCTCGCCCAAAGTTATATACTGTACAATAAGACCGTAAATCTCTGTACAAAGATAGACATATTTTTGTTTTGTACACCCGAAAAAAAAAAACATTGAATTACCTTTGGTTGGCACTGTCCATTTTGTCAATACCTTTGTCTCATATATACACGAACGCAATAAATCTTATTTGCTGAACACAAAATCTTTATTCAGTGTGAATTGTAGCACCATGCTCAGTAAAACGGTCGTCTGTTGCCAAAGTCTAAAAACCTATTTCAATCTAAGTGCGTGACAGAGCCGTCAATCAGGTGTTTTGTAACACTATCTGTCACTAGCAATTTAATAACGTTATCATTTGAGTGTTAACTTTGCAGGATGCTTACTTGGCTACACGATATATTGTATTGAAACGCTGGCGTTTGGCTTCTTAATTATCCTACATTCGTGTATGATATCTTTTATATTTTTTTTGCTTCAACCACCATTTAAAAGGCGAAACTTTATATATGAAGTTAATCAGAAAAATGTAGACCCTTTGAATAAATCGTAGTGTTCCATGATGTTTTTGTCACTCGCCATGAGTGTTCTTTTCCCTCCTATGTAACATTTGTGGCCACACTGTAAATACAGATATGTTGAAGTTGCAGTAATATTCGAAAAGTTAAAAACGCTCTACGAAGCCTGTACCCTAGCTTATTAATAATGTGAATTTGCGAATCTAAAGAATTTACCTAAGAATGCAAGTTTATTGTCTTTGTAATGAACTTGGACTATTAAAGTTAACCTCTTCTATCCAATGACCTGGTTGAGTCATAACGAGTCTTTTTACCCCTTCCCATAAAAGGGAGCAACCCGATTCCCCCAGGAATTAATAAAACCTTTATTTGATGAGAGTGAAGATATCAAAGTGAAGTGAACAAACATAACACACGCTTACAATTATTGCTAGATGTCTCAGGGGAACAGACTCTTCCATGTCGAGTTACAGATCGGAGTACTGAGGTTAAACTCGACATTTAATATTCAACAAAACCCGTTTGTTTTTTCGAACAAAGCGTAAGATAAAGGAATCGCCGTGTGGAAATAATATGCAGTTTTACAAAAAGTGACATTTTGAGGTTTCCGTAGAGTTTTACGACGGTTTACGACCAATCAAATTATTTAATTCTCATCGGCCCAAGTAAAAAACAATATTGAGGAACACTAATTATATTGGTGCCTTAGTTTTCCTCAATAGACAACGGAAGATGCTAGGCTATTATTCAACGACTAGAATTCAAGAAAAAAATTACTGAAAATTTTGTACCGAACAATTATTCAACTGATATACGTGTTTATTACTTCACTGTTAAATTCAGTAAACAATATAGATCTGTTACTCAATGACTGTTGTTTCTGATTCTGTCAGAATTCTTGAATGCAGAGCCACACTTTTTACAATATGATACATTAAGAAAAATGATGATAGACTACGTAAAGGTTATTTAAAGACATTCGCCAAAATGAAATCTAGAACCCACCAAAGTGATTGGAGATTCCATCAAATTTTTATCAGCTGTTGGCGAAAATCTGTAAACAAGTTTATAAGACGATTTCTCTCGGGAATTACCTCATCAATAACATGCCACATCTTAAAATACAGACACCGATCTTTGAAATACATTAAATAATCGACAGAATCTGCTCAGTACTGTGACCCTAATAACCAAGGGTTCTTTGTTTGTTTGAAAGGGGATTAGCGCCATAGTTGATGTTATTTAACTCATATAAAGGTGTTATCAAAAATAGTGGATGAAAGAACTATGCATACTTCTGTCTTTAAACAAAGAGATCAGGCAATCAAAAGACGAAATGAAAGACTTGTCAATCTGATCGATTTCATGCTACCCCCTAGTGCTGAGTGTAGGCCTACCCAAGCAAGCGTTCCAATACATTGCCAAACAGGTAAGGTTCACTAGCAATTACCTAGCACTTCATGTCAATGTCAAAAGGCAGCTCTTAATCGAATATAAATCCTGGTTATTCAAATATACGAAGAGTCGGTGCCAGTTACAAAAAATGTCCTCCATACAAGTATACCACATAATCTGATAGTTAACTTTTAAAATGCCCTATACAGTACCTAAATATGTTTTTTTTTATATCCTAACTTTTGGGCATAACATTATATATATATGTGTAGGGCTATACAAAAGGAAATTATTATACCTAAATACAATTTGTTTATCTTACATTTTTAGACATAACTGTATAATGTATACATATTTTAGAGCTGGATTATGAGTAACATATAAGTCACTCATACCATGATATAACAAATCGTTGAATTACAGGAAGTGGTAAGTAAACGACAGATAGACAGTAGGGGTTGGATCGGCAAGCGAAAACTCATAAAATATACTCAGTCAAAAAAGAAACCTCAAACTCACAAATTTCTAAATATTTTTTTGCATTTAATACAAGAGATATTATTTTTATTATTAGAGGTAAATGCGGTGGCAAAGACATCATGACACACAGCAACTTCGACGTGCACAAGCATGCATTTCGTGCGAGCATACCTCAAGGAGAAAGCGTGTTTCCTTGTGTTCCTAGTCACGTGACCTTATGAGACACGTGCAATTGACCCCACGTTAGCACACTAGAGTGACATATCGGGAAAACAAGTTCTTATGGTAAATTATCCGTTGATTTGCAATGCCACGACTTTCAAACATTCATCGTGAACGTGCCATTGACATGCTGAATACAGAAACATCGGTCACTGACGTTGCCAGGGTTATGGGATGTAGCCGACGGACTATCCATGATCTCCAACAAACT
>JARFOD010031312.1:0-10594 GCA_031763545.1 Mopalia muscosa
ACAGACCTATTTACCTGTAATGGGAAAGACTACTTAATCACAGTGGACTATTTTTCAAATTTCTGGGAAGTAGATTTGTTTAAAGACACAACATCTGCAACTATAATAAGGAAGTTAAAAGCTCATTTTGCCAGATATGGAATACCTGACATCTGTATGTCCGACAACGGGCCACATTACTCGTCTGATGAATTCCGGCAATTTGCCACAGAATGGGATTTTGATCACATGACATCATCACCTGGATACCCACTGAGTGTTGGCAAAGCTGAGGAAGCTGTAGGAACCGCTGAACATCTCATGCGAAAGTCAAAACTTTCTGAAAATGACCTACTTGGCTTTTTTGGATTTCAGAAACACCCTTACACAAGGATTGAATTCCAGCCCAGCACAGAGACTCATTAGTCGACGAACAAAACACATTCTCCCCATGAGCGGTAAACTATTACAGCCAAAAGTTCCTGATAATACCAAAGAACAATTTAAAGTGGCAAAAGAACGCCAGACATCTCACTACAACAAACATTCTAAAGATCTACCCATTTTAAAACCAGGTGACACTGTGAGAGTAAAACCAACTACGCCTCACAACAAACAATGGAAGAAAGCTATTGACAAATATGTCCAAAACCCACCAATGGAGGACCAATGTGTACCGAGGAAAGGAGATGAAATCTAATGCAAGCCACAGAAGGAAGTTCCCATAGCTTCTATGGTCCCACCCACACCCTGCATTAGAACAACACGCTGCGGAAGAAAAGTGAAATTGCCACAGTTCCTAAAACACTTATGTGTAGCCCGCGTCCTCTCACATTTGAAAAGCCGTGTTCTTTCATTTTTCCATCGTTTGGAAATTTTGAATGGGAGTTACATTTACAGTTAAAAGAGATAATTGGAGTAAAATTTCGTTTGAGTTTAAAAAAAAAAAATTTGATTAAGCGATTAACACTTTTAGAGTATCAGTGATAGACATTTCATGGACATTTCAAAAGCTGCATTCCTTTTATCTACATTCTTTATTGTACAAAAGAAAGAGGATGTAACAAGTGTTGAATTTATATTCCGTTTTCATGTCTATTCCGAATTTTACATGTAACCAAGTTTCATCTTGAGCTGATAGTAAAAGCTGAGTCACTGATTTCAACCGATGTCTTTTATCTCCCTTCATTAAGTAAACCCGCTTTTAAACAATTGTAACAAAGCAAAAAAAGAGTTATTTCCCAAGGGAGATAAATACGCCTCTTTAGTCCCGCACACATTGACGGGAGGAAATTGGAGGTCATCAGTTGTCGATGCATGTACCCATACTGTAGGCCGTTTTGTGACATTTGTGAATTCCATTCTATTCCAAGTGTGATTTTAATGAGATCAGAACGTCGTTTCTTCTAGATATTTCCCTGAGAGATTTTTATTTTCCCATCTCTTCTGAGGCTGTTTCATCCGTATGACAGTATTTTACTCAGATTTGTAAAGAAGACCAACATATACTGTATAGTTTATAAGCTATGTATTCGCATCTATCATCGACTATGTTAGTAGGCCTAACCGAGACAGGACAGAACAAGTGCACGACTCAATGACGTCTCAACAGATTGGTGTTGGTTAAACTGTAACGGAACCTCCATCCATACAGTCAATCGCTGTGTACCAATCGGCAATCGGACCTCGTCTTCGGCCGTGATAGATGTATGAATATGCACAAAAATCGCACATCTTGTTCGCCGGAAGTCTATTTACCGGCGCATGCACACGGTCCAAACACTTCAATTAAATTAGTGTATTTCATATGGCATTCGAATATGAAAATTTAGTTAAGAGAATCTTCAACTATTGGACATTCATTTTCTATGACACATAGTAGGTAATTTTTCGTACATAGTTTATTATATTGTTTGCTAGACGTTTATACTTGTATTACACTTTGTGTAAGGAGCTATGTTTTGCAGCGTATGTGTATGGTCATGAGTAGTAAATCAGTGCTATGTTGGAAAGGACAGAGTTTTGGATGACGCTTTGTTGTCAATTTGTGTTGCGGTTTGGCCGGTTCTGTTATTTGGTCGCTTAGTTTATTATGCGTGTAATCAGAGTGTAGTTAACAGACGACAATAGTATGTACCGGATATAGTTGTTTTTCTGATAGAGATTCAATATGACTTCTTGATTATGTTCGTACAACGCTTAAACAAAATGTCTGATGTGTAAAGCTTTAATATTTTGGTAAACTGTCATGAACTTCTTCTCTAAGGGACGTTATATGTTTATTTTGAAATAAGACATATATGTGGAATATTGAGTTCATAATGCATACATAGGTTCATATGTTTGTTTACATAAATATCATTGTGATGATATAACAAAGACTTGTTATATATACGTACATGTGTAGGTTATTATGATTAGGCATCATTTGTAATATGTTTTGATTTCTCCTCAGTTGTGTGCCTCCCTTGGTTTGATGTATGTTAAAACATACCGTAGTGTATATGCCTATTCGTTATGTTAATACATGCACTGTATAAATAATAACATACTTAATAATCCCTTATTATTCTTTCATAAAAAGAAATTGATAAAACAGTTTTGTTTGTTAGAATTACCTATGTAGAGGGATTAGAAACTCTACCCTTCTAATCATCGAACCATGAATGTGTTACTCGGCTATCTCGTTCAAAACGACACGTTGGGCGTGTTGGTCAAACGTATGAAGTCCGCACAGTAGGCTAAGCTAACCCTAACTGAGAGCCACTACACTGCGCTTGCGTATACCGGTACTGGGCAGACTTCATATGTTTGACCAATACGCCCAATGAATCATTTGGAACGAGCTAGCCGAGTAACACACTCTGAATCACGGTTCGATGATTCCAAGGGTAGCTGTTTTTCTAATCCGTCTACATACTCATCCTGGGAAGTACAAAGCCCCTACTGTTCATTGCTATGTTTATTCATTTTTACAACTAAAGAATAAGCGAAGCTTTCTTGATTTGTTTCACTTGTTGAAGTGTTTTAAAAAGTTCGCCATGTGATATTTTGTGAAATTTTGTGATCTGCTTCACATCGTTTGAATTGTAACCCAGTTAGACTGAATAAATAGAAATAGTTTTGCAACCTGAGACTTCATCGTCAGTTACTTAATAGAACCAGAAGTCTATTGAGCAGAAGTATGAAACCAGCCGTTACATAGTCTCAACAGAATTGTGATCAGACCATATATCACTGTGACAGTCGCCTCGTGAGGGAGCGGGTGGGCAATGACGCTACAGAATACCCCCTCGGCTTCCTCGGTCGATCGTAAGAGGCCAGAAAAGAGGTTGCCTTCTGTTGCCCTGGTGTTCGCAGAGCTAAAGGGTAACAGGGAGCAGATTTGTTTGTGATGTTCTGTATTTCTGTCCGTGGTCAAATAAGGGAAATACCCTTGAGTACAACGCTAAACACCAATCAAACAAACAAACAATGTTTTTCCCTTTCTCATGATTGTTTGTTGCCATTGATGTTGAGTATGGTGTTCTTCCACACCCTCATGTGAGTGAAATAATTTTAAGAATTGTGTAAACAATGATCAAACCAAAAAAGTTATGTAAAACGTAACTTAATGTATAAATTTGATAATTATGTAAAGATGGCTGTCTGGTGAATGTCCAATAAAGTATAGCATATTACTATCTGCAGTCATCTTTTCATGCCTCAGGCTCACACACAACAAGTTTCCTCACAATTTGCATAAATTAATCCTATTTATAGATTTCCAAGAAAACTGTCTAATGGCTTCCTATTCAGATGAATTTTATTTGTGTAACAAAGCAGAATTTCTTGCCGTGGGTTTTGTATAATCTCTAGCAGAGGGAAACCTACACTGGTTACATATATCCTGATACTTGAATTGATTATGTATCCACTATAGATCTGTATATGCTTAAAAATTAAGTTTTGTTTATGATATAGATTTTCTATTAAAGAGCTGTAGACTTTTTGACATATTTAGCTGACAGAATCACCCAGTAGCACACGTGACCAATTGATGTCTGGGTGGTTGGTGTTGGTTTCAAGTGTCAAGGACATTTCTTACATATGTACTTTAAGGGACAGATAATAATGTTTATTCTTTCTACTTATTATCAAATTATCAAATATTAAGCATTGATACTTAAAAATCAAATATGTTCAAGATGAATATGTTGATGTAAAAAATAATTTGATCATGGCCTTCACACCTAGTGTTTGTGTGTGTCAAATTGTATTGTTGTAAACTAATGCAGATTGGTCCATTTCCTGAGTCATTTCCAAGTCATTTCATTGACAGCTTTTTATTAAATTTAAAATTTTTGATTTACAAAAATGTTTTTATTTTTTCGCAGCCCTTTGATGTAATGAAACTCTATGTATTTAAAACAAAGAAGCTTTGATTAAAAATTACTGTTTTCTTTCAACTATAGTCTTATAGTTCATAGTTGAAAATTGGAATATTTATTTTTGAAATGCCTATATTGGGCCCCTCAAAACGACTTCTGTGAACTCCCTGATATGCTACTACCAGGAACAGTGTTTAGTGGACAATCCATCGTCATATCTTGAAGTGAAATATCCTGGAGTACAGCAATAAACCCACACAAAAATCTAAGGCCAGTTTCCCAATTTCTATTAAAGGGATAACTGCATCGGTACATGCAGGTTTTTAATGGTTGCATCATACAGTTAAAGTGTACCTGAACTAGATTTCAACATTATGTAGACTGGTAGTCACACAGTAGGTACAAGTGGTGATTACTTTGTTTACTTAGGATGTTTTCTGTATATTGACAGATTGAGTTATCTCTCCAGGTGAACTGAACTGTGTGTCAGACTAACCCCTGTTACATTGAAACTGGGTCATTTTACTACTTTATATTTACAAATTTCAATGTTGGTAAGATGGAAAAGCTTTTTAGTTTATTGTTATATCTTTCCAACTTTAATGTACTGGTACTTCAGACTTCTAAATGATGTCCAGTCACTCTGTAATTAAGAAGACATAATTAATGAGATATTTTATATTTTTAATTTTTTTAGGATTGCCGTGAAGGATTTGTGGCCAGTCGTACCATGGCTGACTGGTCCCAAGCCCAACAGCTACCTCCAGAAACTCTCAGAAGAATCTACGGACAGACCTTCCCACTGGAAGTCCGTCATTGTTTAGCTAAATGGATTGAAAAAAAACCATGGTTAGTGGGACCTATTTGGTATTTTCATGACTTTAAAGTTATTTAAATAACTATATTAATTTTGAGTATGAACTCACTGTATTATTGGCCTGTGTGGTCATACATGTACATGTAGCTTAGTTGTTAGTGTTTTGGCCTGCCAATCCTGCCTCAATTTATGTCTTCATTTTACAGCTTCAATTTACAGCTTCAAGTCCATCTGTTGACCATCATGTATATTAGTGAGTCCCACACTGTGGCTCTGGCAAGTGCATTGATGGTTTTTACTAGTTTTCCTTCGGTGTTCCACCCTATTTAAGCAATGAACATTGTGAAATGAACAATCCATAGTCATGAATAATTTTTGTGTCTTTTAGAAAGTAAAGATTAACAGTATTTTCGTTATTTTTGGAATAACACTTTCTTAGTTAGAACATATACCTGTTCAGAAAATTTTGTAGGTTGAAACCCGTCCGGGAATCGAACCCATGACCTCCAGAGTTAGGCACTGAATCGCCAGCAGTAAATGCAGGCTACCTAGACCACAAAAATAGAAGGCTAGTCAGCAGGAGTCTAGATAGGAGTCTAGATAGCGTACATTCACTACCCCTCTGATGGGAGAGCTCCCAAGACACAAAAATTATTCATTGCTATCAGCTTTGGGAGCTGTGTCACTCTCCTATCAGAGGGAAGTGGACAATCCGTCGTCATAAAAGTTAAATACCCTTGAGTATGACGTCAAACACCGATCAAAAAAATAAATAAATAAAATCTATCCCATCATGCAAAGCGTATCATTTGGTCATGAGACACTTGGGAAAACATGAATATACATGTACAAATACACCAGTTCTGTTGTTTGTTCAGCCTTCATGTGACAGGGAAAGTTAATTTTTTTCTTCTCTGAAAGGTGCACGACTAGTATTCTGTCAGTATTCTCGCTATTTTTGGGATAACACTGTTTTAGTTTGAACAGATTGCGATGCAGGTTGAAGCCTATCGAGGAATCGAACCCACAACCCTTACAGTTAGGCACCGAATCTCCAGCAGTAAATGCCGGCTACCTAGACCACTCAGCCACCTGGGTGTTAGGTCAGGTTATCCCACAAAATAACAAACATACCGGTACTGTTAATCTTCAGTTTCTAAAAGTCACAAAAAATTAACATTAGTATTCTGTCATTTTAAGGAGCCATCGGCTCAGGTTCTCATCCGTTTTGAATTAGTTATTTATAATGAGAAATAAAAATCCTTTCAGATAGTAGATCATGGAGAGTTGTTAGCATCAAATTTTGTTACTTATATCATAAACAAGGATATTTGCATAATATTTATCTAGGTACAGTAGATTACCCAGAAAGCCATATTCAAGGAAAATTGTGTTTTGAAAGAAAGAATATTGCAGCATGACAATAATATGTGTATGTAATTGGATCGTGATACAACCATACCGTTTTTATTTATTGTCAAAAAAGGACATTTGGTTCATAAAGTGTTTGATCTAGTCTCCTTTAACTATCCGCTAATGAGAAATGTTAAGTTTACGTGCCTGCCTAAAATGAACCTTGTTTGATATGAGTGTTTATCCATACTGGCTCAAATTTAATTTATATTATTAATTGACTTCTTTCCAAAGGTGGATTTATGAGAGCTTATCCTATTCACAGGCTTTGATATTCACAGATACATGTATAAACAACTGATAACAATAACATTTGTACAAAGAAGATTTAAATATGTAATTTTACAAAGCTTGGTTAAGGCTGCTATCAAAAGGTAGATGGAGGGCTTATAATATCAATACCATTATTGTTTCACAGACAGTATTGTTAAAATTGTTCATGCTTTGCGGGAGTTTTTATACAGTTTCATGTATACAAGTACATAATGGTTTGAATATGTGAACTGTTCTAAGTGTCCTTGTTTCTACAATAACATCGCCATAGAATATAAGAATAGTCATATTCAAATATTTATAATAACATTGCATCTTTAAAGGTATTCCCAAATGGGTTTTAAATCCGATTAAAAGTGGCTGAATTACAAAGATAATACTATAAACTATCTGTAAAATAAATCCTGTATTTTTCTGACTCTTATAATTCGTTTTATTCACTTACAAACTTGCGACTTTTCATACAAGTTATTTGAGCTGTGACGTATGCAGGGGAAACTCCATTCGAACAATCTGTGCCGGATAATGACGACTCCATGGCGGATAATGACGACTCCATACCGGAGATCACGAAGAATTGTTGGATAATGAGAAATAACAAAATGGCCGTCAGGTTTCTATAGATACCAGTCACTTGGCAAATTCCCCTGGTGACGTCACTCGAATAATCACAGCTAACTCTTAGTGAAAGTCAGATGTTGGAATCCCAGTTTCTCCACATGTACAACAAATTTTTTAATGAAACAAGTTGCAAATTGTTCAGTGAATATTGGACTATTTTTGTACGTTTTCTAGGTATGAACCATTTGAGAAGACCTTTAAGAGCTCTCCTTTTGAACAATTCTGGAAGGTTAAAAAATTAACATACATCTACTTAATTAAGGCTGTTGTTCTGCCTCTGCACTCTAGAGTTTCGCTTTTAATTAGGAGTGACTGTTCTCTATCGGAATGACAGTGCAGTATACAAAACAAATACTTGTAAAATGTTTAATTGTAACATGTTGCCGTCATTTGTGGGAGTCTTCATCATTTCATGTGAAATTTTGCTGAGGCTGACATTTTGCATTCATGGGTCTAGTGTGACTAGTGTCTTATTTGTCTATACTGTATCCCAGGCATCTTACATGTGTTTTGTACAGAATTTTTATTTTTTTTTTTTCATTTTTGAAGGTTTTCAATTTCTCTAATAAAATCAAACATTCTAAAGACTCTATTTACAATATGTATAGATTCTTTCACATTATCAGATATGAGCCGGATATATATGCAAAATATTTCAACCAAATTCCTTTTTTGTTTGTTTTGCAAATGATAGATAAAACACTTCATTTGAGTTTACATCTAGTCTACATTGATTACACCACAATGTAAGTTTACCAGTGTCATTGTGCAACAAGACACTGTCATTTAGTGATTCCTAAACCCTAGTACATTCAGGCATCCTCTACAAATAACAGACAATTGGAATTCCTGTATACATTCATAGTGCTAGCCAGAGGGGTGTCTCGGTGTCTTTGAGACACACAAGAAGCCATTCGAGACACCCTGCTTCAGATAAATTTAACAAGGAAAATCTATGGAAACAGTATAAATGGTGATTTGAGACCCCTCTTCTTGATTTCCGGCAAATACTATGCATACATGACATGTAGGAAAATCATTTCTGAATAAAACAAATAGAAATGGGCATAACAAGGATCTTTGTGGGACGATTGGTGTAAGAATTGCCCATGAATTGTCCCATGGGTTGCAGTACGCTGTAATCTGCCATCATGATAGCGGATAAACCAGTCTAAAAGTTGACCATTAAATCCAGAAGATTTTAATTTATATTTTTAAGTTGTGGTTCACAGAATCAGACACTTTACTGAGGCAGTTTATACTGAGTCAACTTTATCAATAAGATAAAAAATGCACATATAAAACAAGTTTAGTTTGTGTACTGCGATGTTTTATAAAGCCATGGGGAGAGTCGCTAATTAAAGGTTTAACATGGTTATATATTTGTTAATTGTATACCGTTTCTCAAAGATTTTACACAGTATTGAGTCTATTGGCAAGAGAGAAGTTAGGTGATAATTTTTAATGTCACATTTATCCCCACTCTTATAGATTGAGACAACATTAAAACTTTTGAAGATTGAAGGAAAAACTTTTTTTTTCAACTTTAAGGCCTTATAAGCCTTTTAATTAAATTAGGAAAGTGAATTTAATCACTGCTCAATAAACTACATAAACAGGGTTATTATCTACATTAATTTAACTAAATTGTGAAGAGCTGTTTTCCTTAAGGTGACTTTTAAAAACATCACTTTTGCTACCTGACCGGAAATTACGTCTTAGCTATTCAATTTAGGCAAAAAGTGCTAACAGATTCATACTCATGAATAAATCTGTGTTTAACAACAAATGTCAATAACTGAAAGTCCACAATAAGTGATCATGTGATACATTTAACCTAAAATATATTTGATACCAACAAAGTGATTGAAAAAACTTTTTCAAACTATTGCTCCCTGGATATGGGCTGTATGCCTATTAAATTTAAGAACTATTCATTTCATTGCTTTTTAGTTTCTACTAATTTTATGAAAAACAAGAAAATCAAGGTGGCGGCCAAACGCATCAAAATTTAAAATTGTCTCGAAGTGACTGGCGAGTCAATATAGTTTCTGATTAGACTAGTATTTTACTTATATGTTATTTAGTTTCTGATTAGAGTAGTATTTTTTCTTATACATTATTTAGTTTCTGATCAGACTAGTATTTTTCTTATACATTATTTAGTTTCTGATTAGACTAGTATTTTTCTTATACCTTATTTAGTTTCTGATTAGACTAGTATTTTTCTTATACGTTATATAGTTTCTGATTAGACTAGTATTTTACTTATACCTTATTTAGTTTCTGATCAGACTAGTATTTTACTTATATGTTATTTAGTTTCTGATTAGACTAGTATTTTTCTTATACGTTATTTAGTTTCTGATTAGACTAGTATTTTACTTATACCTTATTTAGTTTCTGATCAGACTAGTATTTTACTTATACCTTATTTAGTTTTTGAGATATTTAGAGAGAAGAATAAAGATTCAGTCACAAAAGCTTTAAGGACAATGCTTCTTTACTTAGCACTGGAGGAAAATTAACTTTCCAACATAATGGAAAGGCTTTATATCTTGGTTATGCTAGTGTCTATTATTGTTGGAGTACATTGTCATCATATAAGTGAAATACCATTAAGCATGATGTAAAACACCAATCAATCTATTTGTATTATGCATATTAACATATGGAATGTAACCAGCATAGGGTTTATAGCTGATGTTACCATTTCAAAACCAACAGAGTTGACATATGGAAAGTTATTTCATATTAATAAATAATATGATTTATATACCAATGAAATACCAGGATTGACTTTATGCATAATATTGAAATTTCACTGTAGTGTAATAACACTTTTTCTTGGTACTTTCTGAACTTTGACCCTGTCTGGGCTACAGAACATGAATTGATACCTTAAATACAACAAAACAGTCATGCGTCAAACTCTTTAGCGTCAACAGCCTAGGGCTCTAGCTAAAACCAAATCAGGCCGATGCAAGTTTTTATTCAAAATAGCTGCTCTTAGAGGGACAGTCGGGGAGAAACATATTTTTGGCAATCTAATCTGGAAACTTTTAAGAAATGTTAAGGACTCTACCGCTAGTCAGGGGTAAAATTTTGACTTTTTTCTTTT
>JARFOD010031323.1:0-10594 GCA_031763545.1 Mopalia muscosa
TTGCATGTTAAAATTTCCTAAAATAGGGTGTCCAAATGAGGCAATTCTTCACTTCAGGGTGTCCATTTGGACAGGTGTCTGCGTAACCCCTTGGTGTAGTTGTGTAAGTGTGACTATTTATTGTTGGGGTATATCTGAGTGAAATACCCTTTAAAGAGACATTAAACAAATATTTGTCTGCTTTTCCTTGTTTAGTTACTCAAACATGAAACTTGGTCAAATTGATGCAATATTTTTGTTTTTTATTATGTCAGAAGACCTACAAACATGAGAGTTGAGCAATGATTGTAATGAGTCTGAAGAAAAATTTGTGGTCAGTCAGACATTTGGTCGGTGTAGCTGTACTGTCTCTGATTTGTTGAGGGCTGGTCTTTGGCCTGATAACTACTGTGAAGTTCTGAAGCAGACCCCAGTACACTAGTCATTGATTACCTTAGAGAGGATGCTAGTAACGTTGTTTAAGGATTCCCTGTATGGATGACTATATGAAAACGATAAATTTTTCATGAAATGTGTGATGTTGTTAAGATATACTTGTTACAGATATATATATATATATATATCTATATTTTCCTTGTATTGTCTATACTGCTGACAGAGATTGTCCTGTATTTTCATTACCTGATCTTTTTGTCTGAGTTATTTTGTGCAAGCCGCAAAATATACGGTACTTGGCCATATCACTGAGTTATGTATAAATAAATGTATTATAGGGATTGGTTGTTAAATGGATGGTGCAATGTATCCAGTTACAAAAGAATTATTGTAATGTCATAATAGATTCAAAAGTCTATAAGCTTAGCGAGCTTCATGCAACCGGCCCAAATTAAAATATGAAATTTAATCATGTGAATTATGGTGAATGAGTTGAATATGTATGTATAAATAAATTACAATATTGAGGTATAAATAATGGCCCCCCCAAAAAAGTGGTTACCTAACATGCTTATTGTAAATACATATTAATTAAAAATTAAAATAAAACCAATATTAGCCTCATATATTAGTTTAAGTATCTGCAAGATTACTATGTAATAATAGTGCAAAACTTTGAATTAAAAAAAAATATGTATATATTATTGCTAGTTACATGTGACATAAAATGAGTCTTGACTTATTTAAATGATCATTAAAATGTAGATTGTACTGGTAAATAAATGTTTGTAAAAGTCTAAGAAACTTACGATCGGTAGTGATAACATGTTCATAATTCAATAATTGCAAAAACATCATTTTAGTATGTAACATTTTATAGCAAGTTGTTAACAAAGTGATTTGGATATTGAAAGATTTCTGCGAAACAGTATGTTTGAAATGTACATATGATGTCAACTGTGAACGATTTCATATTTGTGTCTATCACATTATACCAGTATTTCGGTATGTAACCAGTGAAATACCCTTGAGTACGACGTTAAACCCCAATCAAACAAACAGACAGTATGTAACCACTACTGGTGGGTCCCTATTTTCAGCAGGTTTCTATTTCAGATCAGGCCCTCATCTCCGTAAAAATGTACTTTTGGTTCTACATTTAAATTATAAATCTGCCGTCAGATGTAAAAGGACCAAATTATGCTACTTTTTTTGGCAGAAGATATCCATACTGTTTGGTGCATCTGGCTACAAGTTTCACATCTAGATCATGTGTAATCTAATGAATTAACCTACATGCAGATGTATAGTCTAATAAATTAGATCTACATATTACATACCTAGTTGTGTGATGTAATCAGGTAGACCTACATGATGCACAAATAATGTTATTGATTAGATCTACATATTACACACCTAGTAGTGTGATGTAATCAGGTAGACCTACATGATACACAAATAATGTTATAAATTAGATCTACAAATTACACACCTAGTAGTGTGATGTAATCAGTTAAACCTACATGATACACAAATAATATTATTGATTAGATCTACATATTACACACCTAGTTGTGTGATGTAATCAGTAATGTTATAAATTAGATGTACATCCATGTGTAATGTTTAGGTCTATCAAGCTCTGACAGAAGGAAACATTGCTTTTTCATATAAGACATATATTTATATATACTGCAGTAAACATTTTGGTTCCTTCAATGATTTAGGTCAACATTAACTTTATGTTAGTGTCATACAACAATTTATGTGGGACATTTTGTGCACCTTAATGCCGGCTTACACTTACTTTGACCAGTTGGACAATTATTATTTTAATTTTAAAAAATCTGTCGCTTTGGGGTACCTTTTTTTCTTATGTTACTTTTTCCAAGTGAAATGAATTTTGCTTGAAAAGATTTCGTGGCCAGTGTAATCCTGTAATCAATTACTTTATTTGAATTTTTTTATGGTCAGTTATCCTAAGCCTTTAAAGATTCACTAATTTATTAAATATCTTATTAGATATGGTACAATACATTAATCGAAAAAAAGTGCTCAAACGAAAGAAAAAAGCCAAGCACATAAAGCTTTAGACCATGCTAATTTTAAGAGTTAGATATCTGCTTATCAGTATAGATATTTCATGCTTACCTTTGGCGAGCATATCCGGATACTAATCCTACGTGATGTAAGGTTTACAGGTTCGAGTTTTGGTCAGCCATCACCCATATTAGTGAGCAACGTAATGTGGCTCCGGCTCTCACAGGGGTGGTTTTTAGGTGATTTCCTCTAGGTTCTCCACCGTATTTAGGCAAGAAATAGTATGAAATGGACAAACTGTAATTGTATAAGTTTAACGTAAAACCCCCAAAGAAAGAAACAAATAAATCAGTCAGTCTTGAAACCTTATCACACATCTTGTTACCATGTGTTTCTAAATCAACCATAACAACAAAATTGCTCAAGTAAATGGAACACCACAATGTTTGAACCATGACATTGTGATTAGTTTCTACTTTGTTTGAAGTAGAGTTTGTATTCTTGAATGTTTCAAATGTCCATTTATCATTATGAAAGTTTTGTTGGTGGGGATTACCGTATGTGGATTAGATCAATTTCTTTAATAGTTTTTTTAAAAGAAATATTTTTAAAGATTTATGCTAAGTTGATATGACCTAGTCAGATTTACTTTTTTGTAGGCTATATGTTTATTTGCCCTTTTACGTATCAGTTTTCCTTTTTTACTGACCTTATGCTTACACTTAGGCTGTCAGAATTCTGTTACAATATACTGAATTCAGGAGGTTTATGTCCGTGTTAATTTCCTTCCACTTAAGGGCTGGAATGCTGTTACATTAGTCGAATAAACTTTATCCATGGTATAAATTCACTTCTTTATGGAAGCAATGCATGTACATACATGTACCCCTTTCTGATGGAATAGAGTATGACTGATTGACATAAATGC
The DNA here is from genome assembly GCA_031763545.1 of Mopalia muscosa. Classification (NCBI taxonomy): domain Eukaryota; kingdom Metazoa; phylum Mollusca; class Polyplacophora; order Chitonida; family Mopaliidae; genus Mopalia; species Mopalia muscosa. Next base: position 3,344 of record JARFOD010031323.1, read on the forward strand.
GTCTACAGGAGGCATACATAACATTAGGCTAATTCTGAATTGTCTATTTTACTACTCACATATTTAAAATTCATATATTGGTAGTTTTCAATTTTGTGAAAGATTTGTTTTGTGGAATCCTTATATAAACTAGCACAGCCATGACGAATGCTCGGTAAACACCAGCATGAAAATAGCACACATTTTAACAGAGTTTTATTTGTCATTACTTTATATACCATGTTAATGGTCATAACCTTCTTTCGAGATGTCAATCCATTTACTCATAACAACTCAAGATTAAGAGCCATGTGTATTGAGAAAACTGGCTCTGTGAGTTTATCTAGAACATGAGATGATTCAGTGATTTTGACTAATCTACATCCCTGTGCCAGTGTGATTGCTTTTGAGAAATGTTAACATAGCATTGTGGAGATAAGTTTGTTGTAGATAATGTTACCATCTCAAAATCGTACTTTTCATAATGGATGTTAGTAATAAATTATATTTGGCTTAACATAGAATTTTGCTGTACTTTAGATGTGTCTGAAAAAAACATCAAGTGCCGTTGAAAGGCTGGAAAAAACGTAATTGTCCTATAACTCTGATTGAATTTATTTAAAAACTAATATTAAAATGCAATACATAGGATTAATTACAAGGCATCAACTTACAAATTATTTCAAGATGAAACAATCTAGTTTGACATTGTCATAAATGTGTAATGAACACAACTGATCTGCAGTCAGTTGGTCAGATAGCATTAGAAACCAACCGCATCCTGTGTCTTGCCCCGAAATGTAGTATTATATATAACGAAATAAACCTCAACTTTCCCTAGTTCTTCCACACGCAAGTGCTGTAGGTTTATGTTCAAACAAACACATGCAGTTATTAATCATTTTGACCTGATCTCAAATTTGTTTTTGCTGTATACAAAAAAAATGGAAATCATGGGATAAATCAATAAAATCATATCATGGGATATATTGAGTACCTCACAGAATATAATGGGTACATCATGGGATATATTGAGTACCTCACAGAATATAATGGGTACATCATGGGATATATTGAGTACCTCACAGAATATGTTGGGTACATAATGGATATAATGGGCACCTCACAGATTATATTGGGTACGTCATGGGATATTTTGAGTACCTTATAGAAAATATTGAGTGTATCATTGGATATATTGAGTACCTGTCATAATATATTGAGTGCATCAGTTGATATATTGAGTACCTCACACATCAGTTACACACATCAACTGATTGAGTACATCAGTTGATATATAATATTGAGCATCTCACAGAATAAATTGAGTACATCAGTTGATATCTCACAGAATATATTGAGCATCTCAAAAAAATATATTGAGAACCTCACAGAATATATTGAGTACATCATTGGATATATTGAGCATCTCACAGAATATATTAAGTACATCATTTGATATATTGAGTACCTCACAGAATAAATTGGGCACACGTACATCATGGATATATTGAGTACCTGACAAAATATATTGGGCACATCATGGGATATATTGAGCATCTCCGAATATATGGAGTACATCATTGGATATAATGAGTATCTCACAGAATATATTGGGTACATCATGGGATATATTAAGCATCTCCGAATATATGGAGTACATCATTGGATATAATGAGTATCTCACAGAATATATTGGGTATATCATGGGATATATTGAGTACCTTACAGAATATAATGAGTACATCATTGGATATATCCAGAACACCATGTGATATATGGAGTACAGACAGAAAATAATTGTGTACTCTGCAGAATATATTTGGTATTCATGGAATATATTGTGACCATCACAGAATAGATTTGGTCTATCTATCAATGTTATTAGTATCTCATGGAAGGTCATAAGCATTTCAAAAAAATGTTTTTTTCGTATTTCATTGGATTTGTAAAATACAAAATTAAATGCTAATATATCCTTTCATATTTTTCATTGCGGTCCCTTTAGTTTGTATAATATCAACTCCAGTTTAAAGTTCTGCTATGAATTTAGCAGCGGACTACTGTTTATCAAATAAAATATTCCTGGCTGTTATTAAAGTTTATTTGTGCTGGTACAGAATACAGTTATGTAATAAGGGAGATAACACAAGAGTGGCCCAGTATAACGATAAATTATTGTCAAGTTACACATATTATTATAGTCCTCAGATCTTCCCAACAAATTCCCAAAAGCTGTCCCCAACCATGTACCTAATGTTTATGATATGTTTTAATATAATATTGCTTTCCAGTTTCCCTTTATTTTATTCCTTAATACGTTACATGTCATTATATACACATATACATTTTATGTAAAGTTCAACAACACCATAACCAGAATATTATAAACTATGTATATATGACCAAAATATCATATACATGTGTACTGTGTTATTCAAAGACCTAAAACAAATTCGAAAAAAAATGTTCTTGACTTTATTTATGTTTAATTATGTGAATAATGTATCTTCTTGTAGATAAATCAGTATACTGACAGGCTTTTATTATAGTGCTTTTTAATTAACAGCTTCATATCAGATTTATAGCAAAAATGTAAAAGAACTAGATTAAATTTTGGTTTGCTTTTATTAATCCTTTATTATTTAAACTGTACGAATATGCCCAACAAATATTTTGTCAAGAAAATGTACTGTAAATGTGTATTCTATTTGGGAATGGCAATTTATATATATTATATAAATATATTTTTTTTGTGTATTCATATACTGTCTTGTTAAAGGACCTGTTTATGGGATGGGTGTGCTTTATAATAGACTTATCCATGACTCAAGCACATATTACTTATTTACATTTACAGGGTTGGATCAGAAATTAGGAAAAAAATGTCAGTATGTAAACTAGGGATGGGGGATGTCTTATTGTCAGTTGTAAGTTGTGCATGGAAACAAAGTAAAGCATGTTTTTGTTGTAGGATATATTTTCCGTGATAGGATATAAACTAGACAATCTCAAGCCTGCTGTTATTAACTCTGCCTACTTATCCGACTTTGATGTACGTTGCACGGGTTCGAGTACGCCTATTGACCACCAGGTATATGAATGAGTCACGATGTTGGATCTTAGAATCAGGAAGGTGATTTTTACAGATTTCCTCCCTGTTTTCCACTGTAATTGAGCAAGGAACAGTGTGACCTGGACAATCCACGCAAGGTCATATGCGTGAAATACCCTTGAGTATGATGTTAAATCTCGAAGCATGTTATTTAGGTAAATCTATTAGAAGCCACGAGACATATTGTCTTGTTTAGCTTTCTTAAACTGTTAAAAGTCAGTAGCGGTCTGTAAAACTTTTTTCCCAACAAATGTTTTAAAGTTCTGATCGACATATCAACCAGAGTCGTAATAATCTTACGCTAATGATATACTCTCATTTTGCTGATAAGGATCATCCTAGTAAAAGTATTATCGGAGAAATGAATACTAAGTTCTAAAGGGAGATTACCTTTGTTAAGATAAGGGAGATAAATCTGTTGTCCATGTAACTGTCAGAACTTCATTGAGTAACAACACCATGTCAAATGAATATTCATCACGTGAAATTAAAAATCAGTCACATAAGTGCCACTGGCAGTTATGTTGGCAACATAATTATCTCCCTTTTTATTCACCTGCAACCCCCATTGTCTCACAAATTGTAAATCACAATAGTTGATTAGTCCTACTTGTGTAGAATTGATCATATACTTTTAGGATGCTGCTCTATCTGGCTTCTCAATTCCTTTTAGAATGAGTCCATGGATAGTGGCACTAAATGCCTCACTATTGAAGAGTCCCAATGCTTCAAGCATTACCAAGAATACTTCATGTAAATTCCTGTTAAATGCATCAATAGTTTCAGCTTCTATATTATTTTAATATCAAATCTCTTTCCTTAAACGGCAAGATTCTTTGACAATTATATACAGATTGTAATATTGCTTCATTGAAAGTGACCGAGGATACTGAATTAAATATACAAACATGTTTACAAGCAACTGTGTTGTGTTGTCTCTTTTGTTTTGAACCATTACATGACTAAGATGAAGTTTTCTTGGTGAATTTCCCCCTCCTGCTTTAGTAGTTAGCATGTCTGCTTACTCAGCCTACTTTGATGTACTGTTCACAGTTTCAAGTACATCTGTTGATCATCAAGTATATTAGTGAGTCACATGGTATGGCTCTGATAATTACAGTGGCTGTTTTGGCGAGGTTTCCACCCAGTTTTGAACCATATTTAAACAAGGAACAGTGTGCAGGGGAATATCCTTGTCAGTTAAGTGAAATACCCTTGGCTATGACCTTAATTCCCAATCAAACTCAAAAAATTAGACAATGTGGGGTTATTCTGTCCTTATTTAACACTGGAGGAACATCTTATCTTAATTTGTCTCCCAAGCTCATTTTTCATTTTGTTTAGTGGATAGTTTAGTTGACTGACTGACTGACTGATTGATTGATTGATTGATTGATTGATTGATTGATTGATTGATTGATCGGTGTTTAACACTGCTTAGGAGTATTTCACTTATATGCAGCGGCCAAAGAATGAGCTGCAATACAACCCTAAGTTAAACTGTTCTACACAAAATCTTGGTTTGCCCATTGCTGACCGCATACAACCTATCAGGTGGTCTGGAGGGAGCATAGGCCCTACTGCTGCTAGAGGGCCGCTTGCTGGATGCACCTTTAAATTTAATCAGCTATTGCATGACGTCACACCATGTTGAAGCCTAACGGCGTATCTCTAACTATGTATTGGCAATCTAATCTGCTGCTAGCGACTAATACCTCTTCGGACAACTGGCCCCTAGTGCTTATGATTGTATTTGTCAGTGACTTGTTATAAAAAAAAGTACAAAGGTTAGCCCTTAACTTCCACATAGAAGTGGCAACAGGAAAACGGGGAAGATAAGATGTTATTTAGACAAAAAGCAAATACAGCATCGCAAAGTGTCAACGCGTGGGCATAGGACGTACATGCACTTGGATCTAAAGGGGCAATGTCTCAAAACGGAGTTTGACAGTTAGCGGCCATGCGGTTTAATGTTAGGTCATGTGACAATAACATCACGTGATCTATGAATGGCGGCGATCATGTGTTCGTTGCTACAGGTACATTTCTCGATTGGTTGGTGGTCTTAACGGTTTGCACTATCACGAATCGGGAACAGATAGATCCAGCGAATCAAATTTCCATAAAATATTAATAGAACAACACAAATAGTATAAAATGGTACAATTAAGCCTGTTGGTGACAGAATAGCGGCTCATCCCATAAGTTGTTGTTGTTTCCTAACGTTGGTCCTACATCAGTACATGTAGGCTAAACGATTTATAGGCCTACTTGGGTTCAAAGACACTTGTATCTAGCTTCCTTTCTCTGGAACCTACCAGTCTCGAGGACAGATGTCAACCATGCTGCCAGCCCTGTAATTTATAGTGTAAACACGACAGTGAGGAATTCCTCACTGTCATAGATCCACGTACCGTCACACCGGTATGCAATACTGACTACATTCGCACTGTCGTCACTGTCATAGGTTACCATGTAGCCATATACAAGTGTCTGTGCATGAGTGCATCTATCAGCAAATTAACAACACCCAGAATAGGGACAAACGTAAATTATCTTTAATATATGTTATAATAACTGATCTAAAAGACCAAAAAAGATAGGGGCAGATATTCAAATCCATGAAATGATAGTTGGTACCTGTAACAGAAAAAAATAAATAAATAAAATAGTACAGACTAGATCCAGGTACCATCATTATGCCTATATAGCATTTATGCAATATTGACAGTGCAGCTTTATATAAAAAATGTCTTGTGGATTGAGATGTTTCTATCCAAACTTCACCGATTGTAAATCTGTTTAAATGAAATTAGCCTAAAAAAAAGTCCATCGATTGGCCAAAAGATTTAATTTTATAGCTCTGTAATTACCTGCATTCATCAATTCCCTCTTGCAAAAATGTCTGAAGCTACCAGCATCTGTGTTGCCCTATATTCCCATGCCCCTTTGTCAGTTCACAAAAATCAAATACATGGTAAAGTCCCATGGTCAGAACCTGTGTACTCGACAAAGGACCATGGGAATTTAGTGCACACAAAATCTCAAACTACAACTGAAAGGGCTATGCGATAGCTGACCTAGCACAGACAAGCTTCCTACCTGATATGATAACTATCAGGAGGCCATAGTACCAACATCACTCAGGCAATATTTATCCTTAATTGACATTGTGCATCTTCTTGAAATAGCAGGCATAGTGCCTGGCAGACTCCCATTAACCAAACAAAGCTTCAGCCATTCTCATCCACATACTTGTAAGAGAGGAACGGCAATCCGTCGTCCTGTAAATGAAACGCTCTCAGGCTTAATATCAAACCGAATGAAACCAAAATCAGCTGTCATGTTTGTGTAACCATGTTACTCTTTATGTTGAGTCTACCATTAAAATCTTACGTAGGAACTGCTTGAAAGATTTAATGTTAATGCTTTTTATCAGATTAAAAAATTATGAGTAATAGAGAGTTCCCTTTTGTCTTTGTATTTCAGATAGTTGGCACTCTGCTATTTCTCATAGGCCCATTTCCTCTACAAGCAAAAGGTGACATTTTTGTTCTGAACTACTAGCAAACATTATCTTGATTTTATTATTTTATGAATAAAACTTATATGACAGATTTAACAATAAAAATTCACATACACATAGGTATGGTTTTAAAGGATACATTAATGTGCAATAGATAAAATGTTACAAACATACTTAAATAAAGAAATTCTGCTGAAAACATGGATTCAACTGTTAACAAATAAGTAGAGTTACTATTGAGGTTAGGCCTGCAGTGGTGGCTTAGTGGTAGTGTATGCGTTTCCCTGCTTCGATATACCATTGAGGGGATCGAGTCCATCTCTCGACCATCGACTATATGAGCACGTCACACGTTATGGCTTAGTCAATCGCAGGGATGTTTTTTACAAGGTCTCTTCTCGGTTTTCACCTGTAATGAGGCAAGGTACTGTGTGAAGTGGACAATCCCTCATCATATAAGTGAAATACCCTTGAGTACGACGTTGAACATTAATCAAACAAACCAACAATCAAATATATGACAGATGTAACAATAAAAATTAACATAAAGCGGAACAGGAAGCTGATCTGTCATTTGTGATGTCTTTTGTATAGCTTCTTGTGATTGTCCTGTCTTGTCTTGGTTTGTTGT
>JARFOD010031345.1:0-10593 GCA_031763545.1 Mopalia muscosa
ATACAGTCACATGTTTCTCCAGTTCCTGAGTTGTTTAGTCCTTACAGTGTCTTAATCGTTTGAGTCCTTGCTAAAAAGCTTGGCATTCATGACAGTTTGTGACGTCAAATGAACTGTAGAAATAACACATTCCCCTATTACAGAGTAGTGTCAATCCTAGCACAATGTATAGCGCTAATTCCTTCATGTTAGCCCTACGCCCCGCCTTGTCTGAGTGGCCCTGATGCTTTGTCTTTGATAATGCCTGACGGTAAGAAAAAAAGTTAGTTTTTGCCCTTCAGAAAATAACTCAAAAACTATTGTCTGAGCCCCTCGGACTACACCCCGCCTATCTAAACCCATGGTGAAAGTTGAAAATTGATAGGCCATTATGGCCGGCCTCATAAAAACACTGAAACCATTGATTAATATTTTATCTACTTGCAATATTTCTTTTTGACAGTTTTCAATCGTATTATTGCAATGGGAGATAATGTTACCCATGGGCGGGTAAGAATACATGTATCTCAAGTCAGAGAAGGTCAACTAAATTGAAGGAAGAACACCCATCACAGGGATTCTGAAAACATGAACAAATGGTTTTATTAACACAGCTACATCCACAACTTGGCGCGACGGTGAAGTGCGAGAAGATCAGTGCTGTGATGTCAGCTCTTATCATAAAGTGGATTGTTATCCAAACAACATTTGTAAAAAAAGGCCTTTGGGTCATATCAAATACCTACACAAGTAATTTGTGTATTATAACAAAAAATACAGTTGATTTTGGACAAATTCTCTGCAAAATTGCTCTTATTATGACATTCCGTCACTAGTTAAAACTTCGTTCAAGAGGAAATAAACCCCCAAAAATTGATGAGCGATTTGAAGTAAACTAGAGTTAGTCCTCTTGAATTGCTAAAAACTGACTTAGTTACAATAACTTATACGTGTCAACTCGGGCGAGAAACTCAAATAAAACTTTAGTAAAAAGTCAGAAAAGAAAGAAGGAGTTTGATTATTGTGATTTTTCTATCCAAAAAAATCTGAGAAAAATCAGATATATGTATTGAGAGGCCGGTCATAGTGGTGGATCAATTGATACTACAAATATTAGCTAAGACGGAGGAATTTGCCCTTTTCATTGTGCTATGTCAATCATTGCCTTGAAATGATGACAAATAAATACACTGTAGTGTTGCTATGTTACACTAATACAGTTTAAACTATTAAAACGTCCTTAAACCTACCTGTTTTGTACATATGAAACATTTATGTCAAACCACACATTTTGCATTATATGACATGTAAAAATGTTTTTGTCGGGATTTTAGTGACACTAAGTAACACTGCTCAGAAGTACTCATTGGATATCAAACATCATGCGCTGTTAAAAAGACAGGCTTTTCGCTTTCCGAAGAGACTGCGTTCAACCCTGTTTTGTTGACACCAATGCGTGATGAGCAGTCAACCATCGGTACTCTGCATTAAGTATCACATGACTTTGCTCCAATATATGTAGTATGGAGAATCTCAGTTAAGTGTAACAAGTACTGGTTGATTTACAGTGAGTGTAGTATGTAGATATCGATTATTGTTCTAATCCGGAGCTTCATAAACTTTTCGATAAACTTAGCTGGTGTTGTTGGAAATTTTCACTAAATGTGGGTCGGCAACAAAAACTTTTTATTATTATTAATTTTTTATTATTTTTTATAATTATTGTTTTTTTTTTTAAATCTCCAGACAATCACTTGCAGTCCCCTTGTCTACACTCAAGTGTATTGGTGACAAAATTGGCCTGCAGTATGTGTGTGTGCTCGCGGCCGTGGCTCAGTGGTAGCGAGTGCGCTTCCTGAACTGAACATTCTTTGATTTACCGTTCACGGTTCGAATCCGCCTTTCAACCATCAGGTATATGAGCGAGTCACATAATATGGCTTGGCAATCGCGGGGGTGGTTTTCATGAGGTTTCTTCTCGGTTTTCCACCGTAATAAGGCTGTGTACAGTGTGAAGTGGACAATCATTCATCATATGAGTGAAATACCCTTGAGTATGACGTTAAACAACAATCAATCAAACAAGCACACAATCAGTATGTGTGGATTATCAGAGAGATTAAAATCTCATTATGCACTCCTTGCTGTATTCAGACATATTGCTAAAAACAAACAAAAGCGGATCATCCATTTACAAGACCGGCTAGTTGGGTGGAGGTTGTCCTGGCAGATCTCATCCCTTTACCCATCCATGATGATCCTACCACACATAAAAATTGCACATTTATTTGTAATTTTGTAAGTCAGTGTTGAGAAGGGTTCCACATTTTTTACTGGTGCTCTGAGAGCTAGAGGAGAACAGAAAGCCGATCTGTAGACTGTTTGTGGCATCTGTATTGTGTCATGTTGTTGTTCTGTATTTGTCCCGTCCTGGCTTTGTTTGTTGCCAGTGATGTTGAGGGTGGTTTCCTTCACCCATTGGGCTGACATGTCATCATATAAGTGAAATACCCTTGAATACGACGTTAAGCCCTAATCAAACAAACCTGTTCAGTTTGATATAAACATAGTCAATATGTTGTCAACTAAGCAATAAAGAAAACAGCAAAATAATTCACATTTAATAATGGTTGTATTTGTGTGGCAAGTTAACATTGGAGTACAATTCCCCCACGTAAGTGAAATACCGTAAAGGACAGGCCCGTGTTAAGCATCATCTGTCACTAAATGGAATATTTGTCTTTTTCAGGTAAACGGTTTCAAGAGACTGTCTGCCTGACAGTTAGTATTTTCCTGATGGTTTTCAACTTTATACAGCTCTGTAGATATTTCCAAATTGAGAACTGTCATGTGATATTAGGAGCTGCATGTAAGTATCATCTTGGCTATACTTATTATGAGATTAGAGATAACACAGGGATTAGGGTCAATTGTGAACTGTCAGGAGTAATACTGGGGATGTATTGAATGTTCATACTTATGGGATAAGATAAGCATGGTAACGAGTTGTTATTTCTGTTTGAATGGCACTACAAATCAGAAATAGTACAAAATACCAGTTCTGAAATAGCTGACAGATGAATCAACTTTTAAGTCTTCAAATAGGATTTAACAGGAATACAACAATAAGAATTGATTATGATTGTTCATAATGCAACCTAGTGATCGTGTGGTTCATTGACAGCAGGCCTATGATTTGAGGTGTGCTGTCCTATGCTTTAACACAGATCACTCCCCTCAATTTGAGGTGTGCTGTCCTATGCTTTAACAAAGATCCCTTCCCTCAATTTGAGGTGGGCTGTCCTATGCTTTAACAAAGATCCCTTCCCTCAATTTGAGGTGTGCTGTCCTATGCTTTAACAAAGACCCCTTCCCTCAATTTGAGGTGTGCTGTCCTATGCTTTAACAAAGATCCCTCCCCTCAATTGGAGGTGTGCTGTCCTATGCTTTGACACAGGTCTCTCAATTGGAGGTGTGCTGTTCTATGCTTTTACACATATCTCCCCTCCATTTGAGTTGTACTGTCCTGTGCTTTAACCAGTGGTCGGAATGTTGCCTGTAAGGCTGGAATTGTAAAAGAGGCCTTATTTTCATACTGCACTTTATGTTGGTCTAATACGAAAGTGTTACCAAAAATACTGCTGATATTTATGGACTCTCTAAATGGTTGGAGAGAGCTTCCAGTTGCCCTCGTGCTTTCTGAGCTAAAGAGCTACAGGAAGCCAATATATTTGTGATGTCCTGTGAGTGTCCTGTATTTGTCTTGTGATGTTTTTGTTTATTGTCAGCGGTGTTTGGGAGGGTTGGTTTCTTTCATCAACTGATTGGCCCGCGGCCATGGCTTAGTGGTAGCCAGTGGGCTTTCTAAGCTGAACCTGCTTCGAATTACCTTTCACCGGATCGAGTCCGCCTGTCGACCATCAGGTATATGAGTGAGTCACACATTGTGGCTCCGGCAATCGTGGGGGTGGTTTTATCGAGGTTTCCTCTTGATTTTCCGCCTTAATAAGGCTGTGAAGTGGACAATCCGCCGTCATATAAGTGAAATACCTTTGAGTACGACGTTTACCACCAATCAATCAAACAAACACCAACTGTTCATGTGAGTAAAATAACCTTAAGTGCAGCATTAAACCCCAATCAATCAAACAAATCTAAATGATAGAAGGAAAGGAGTCTCATAATATCATAAGTCCTCTGACCCCAAACAGTAGAGATTCTTGGCCTTTTAAGTAACGCCCCAATGAGTAAATGAGTGGGACGTCATTTAAAAGCGCCACTGTCATAAATATTTTGATGACCACCTTGTAAGGATTTAATTACCTCCCTTCCCTCATGCTCCGAGACTCACATTTTTTCCATAAATTATTTTAACAAGTAAAATAGTATCACGGTTGATTATGTTTCAGTATTAGGGATCGTAACGGCTGACTTTCTGAGCGGTTTAGTTCACTGGGGAGCAGACACCTGGGGCTCCGTTGAATTGCCCATTTTGGGAAAAGTAAGTTAAATTTAGTTTATATAAATATTTTTGTTTGCAGGACATTAACAGCCATGGCTTAGTGGCTAGCGAGTGTACTTACTAATCCTACTCTGATGTACCGTTGACATGATCAAGTACAAGTTAATCACACAGTGATGGAGTAATTTTTACTTGGTTTCCTCCTGGTTTTCCACTATAATAAGGATAGGTGCAGTGTGAAGTGGACAATCCATCGTCATAAAAGTGAAATACCCTTGAGTACAACGTTAAACCCCCAATCAAACAAACAAACCAATCAAACAAACAAACAACCAATCAAACTAACAAACAGGACATTAACTGTATATGAAACCTATAATTAAAAAAGCTATGTTTAAGATAACCCCTTCGAGATCAAATTTTTTTATAATTGTTTATATTTAGAACATTCTCTTTTTTCGTTTGGCATTTGATGAAAAAGTTGTATAATAATCCAGTTTGAAGTTGTTTAATTTTGAAAATGTTGATTCAGCTCTTTGCAAGTTTACAGCTGTGTGTTTTTGTCAGATTTCAAGTTTCATTTATTGTTGGAATTTGATTTTTAACTCTGTGTTCACGAAAGTCCTTTACACTACATCTGTGAAATCCAGCGTGCTAACATCTATTAGTGACATATTAATCTAGTAACTGGAATCTCGATTTTTTGTTATTTGGCTTACTTTTTTAATTATCTATCTTCAAATGCAGAAAGTTCAATTTCCATAATTAATTTTCAATCCATAAACTGCCATTAGCCCTTAAGGCCATGTCACACCAATCCGACGGCATCCAACGTGACTCAACTCAACTAGCCTTTGGTAACCGTCTGCTTGGTGTGACACCTCTTACGACGTCACTTGTGTCCCATCGCAAGTCGAACATCGAGTTGAGCATGTTCAATTGTAGTTGGCCGGCGTCAGGACTCGTCGCATGACGTCTTTTCGGTCTGACTTGGTTCACGACGAACAACAACTGTAATGACATGCTCAACCAATGAAACCAATAGTTTAAGTCACATGATCTATAACTTTGAGTGGCGGATAACGTTATTCGGTAATAGAATTTGAAGCGTTGTCTGGCAGCGGTGTTGGTCTCTCTTCTTCTCTGTCTCGCGAGAAAGCTTATGATGGATGGTTGAGTGCCGTTGCGGCAGTGTTACTTGAACTTCAGAGTTATGTCAACTATCCTCGACTAGACACATCTGACTGGTTGAGTTGAGTCGAGTCTCGTCACTTGGTGTGGCATTGGCTTAAGTCACTTGAATTATTGTTAAATTATACCTTATTTCCGAAATTCTCTAATTCTCTGTAATTCTTTATTAATGAATGAAGCAAATTTCTCCATTATAGTGCAGCAGTATCCTAATGTATTACAAAGTAGCTCTAAAACATTGCGGGCATTTATATCAATTCGACCCTCGCGTCATAGTGACCACAACAAACACATACCTTATATACCCATGTACAGGACGCATTCATCTTTAAGACACACCCATTAGAGGATTCTAAGCTGGCCAAAACATAACTTTATCCGATACCTGTGTATACGATGCACCCCAAACGTAAGTTTGGGTTTTGGTGGAAAAAAAAGGGGTCTTGTACATGGGTATATACAGTACAAAGAAGAGGACAAAGTGAAATGATGTCAAATAGTATGTTATATAAGGATAACTAAGATTTACTTAACATTGTGAACAGTAAACTTCTTTCATTTTTTTCTGCACAGAATTTTATACGTCCATTCCGAGAGCACCATATTGACCCTACGGCCATAATCCGTCATGATTTTATTGAGACAAACGGGGATAATTTTGCCGTGATCATTCCCTCCCTGTTGAATATGGCGTACAGATTACTCAGCTCCGATGCCCACCAAATACAGGCGGCTTATTGCTGGGAAGCCTATGTCCTATTACTCTGTATCTTTGTTAGCATGACAAATCAGGTATGTAGTTCAAATTTACACTTTTATTATTCTCATGGCTTGTAGTTTATATCATTATGTTCACCCTGTATCTTTGTTAGCATGACAAATCAGGTATGTAGTTCAAATTGACACTTTATTATTCTCACGGCTTGTAGTTATCATTATGTTCACTGTTTATCTTTATAAATATGACAAAGTAAGTACACAGTTCCAATTGACATGGCTCCTTACGTAGAATTTGGCCTGCTGGCCCCTTTGGTGTATTCAAAGGTTATGGGAGGACTGACAAGGAAAAATACCTATTTCATTAAACAGTTTGAAAACTTTTAAATATCCTAAAATCATTTACCATGGATTTTGACACTCTTTGGGAGGCCCATGGCCGTGGCTTAGTAGTTACTGAGTGCGCTTTTTAAAGCCTTCATTGATGTAACATTCTGAATATTGAGTCACATGAGTGAGTCACAAGATGTGGCTCTAGCAATCGTCGATGTTTTTTTACAAAGTTTCCTCTTGGTTTTCCATCGTAACAAGGCAAGGAGCAGTGTGAAGTGGACAATCCGTCATCATATAAGTGAAATACCCTTGAGTACGACGTTAAACCCCAAACAAAGAAACTTTACTTTGGGACTGTTAGCTTGATGACTAGTAGTTGTTTATATATTGGTATGAACAAAGCACAATTTTAAATTTATTACCCAAACTTTTCATTTGAGTGAAAAGTCCAGTCACATTAGGTAGGTAAACAAATGGTTTTAACAAGGTTTTACAAAATCTTCTCTCGTTAATCATATAAATATGTTCATTCATAAAGAATATGTACCCTACAGTTCAAATAATATGATATTTTCTTTGTTTCAGTTTCATAAATGGTCTCATACTTATTTTGGTTTGCCTCGGTATATCACCATTTTGCAAGACTTACATATAATCCTTCCACGGAAGCATCACCGTATACACCATGTCGCTCCTCACGAGACCTATTTCTGTATAACCACAGGCTGGCTCAACTACCCGCTAGAAAAATGTCGATTTTGGTCCTCACTAGAGGGCGCCATAGAATATTGTACTGGCTATAAACCGCGGGCTGATGATTTCAAATGGGCTCAGAAGTCCAAATAGCTCAAATTGATTTTTAGTTCTTTTTTTTTTAAATAATAGTTTGATGTTATTTAAATAAAGCTTGTGTATTTTTCATTTTTGTTTACCGCGAGGTAAGAATACAAATTGTATCTAAGAAATGTCCCAACTCCCTATCTGTGATGTACCAAAAATGTTAGTTTTTAGGACCACTTCTCAAAACCTTAAGATAAGTGTTAAAGATTTAAAGCCCATTTATTCAAGTGTTTGAGCTTGTCCATGGGATCAACTTTTTGGCCCACTTTTAACATTTTCGACGTGTTCACCTCATAGTGTTAGCCAGAGGGGTGTCTCAGTGTCTTTGAGACACCCGATTTCGGTCAATTTTAAGATGGAAAAGATAGGGAAACAGTCAAATGAGACACCCTATTCTTGATTTCTGGCTAAATGAGACACCCTATTCTTGATTTCTGGCTAATACTATGGTTCACCCCTGCCTGCCTGCCCAGTCTAATAACAGCTAGAGAGCCTGTATTTCCCCTGTAGATCAAGGGGTAGCCGTGTTAGCATGTTATAATAAGAATAATAACAAGAGGTGGCACCTTTAAGGCTAACTTTGTTTATTGGATACGAGCTTTCGCAGATAGTGGATATCTCCTTAATCAGGTAATGTTTATTTCCCCTAAATCTTAATCACCAAACCATTTGTTGTAGAGCTGTGATACACAGCTTCTGTAAAGGTACAAATTATTCATAAACGAAATTCAAGGGGATTTACAGCACTGCTAACTTGCTAAGTAGTGGTTAAAGTCAAGGGCCCAGCTGTTCCTAATTTGGATTTTAAAAAATCTATTTAAAATAATCTTTGAAAAATTAAACCTTTTTCAAGGATAACATATTTCTTATTAAAAAAAAAAAAAGTATTTTCCTTCAAAAGTTTATACAATTTGCATTTCTCTCAGAGAACATTGTTTTACAAACTTTTAGATAATATTATTGGTTACCTGTTCAGGTGATCAAAGTCCATTTTTTAATTAAAATGCAGGTAAATATTTCTAATAATTGTTTTGATTGGATCCTTTAAGGCTATACAAATCACTATTAATAAAGTTTATTGTTCTGCCAGTGTGATAACTGATATGTCTCTGGAAATATAACTGTACCTGTATTCATCTAACTTATAAATAAGTGTGGCCCAAGGTGTGGTCAGTTTGTGTATCATTGAACTGTTTCTCAGAGAATTAAATAACCTCTTTTTAATAGTCCATATAAATTGTCTTGACCTTCCTGTTGAATGGGATTTATATAGTGTTAAAATATTATAAGTTAATGTATTTTTGTATTCTTGCCCTCAGCTTATAAATATATGTTCACATTTGCCTTGTTAAACAAGTTTATTTTTTCATGTTGATCAAGCTTCTGTATAGGATTGTGATCAAATTTCTGTATTAGATTGTGATTAAGTTTCTGTATGGGATTGTGATTACGTTTCTGTACGGGGTTCTGATCAAATTTCTGTATAGGATTGTGATCAAGTGTCTGTGTAGGATTGTGATCAAATTTCTGTATAGCTTTGTGGTCCAATTTCTGTAGGGGATTGTGATCAAGTTTCTGTAAGGGATTGTGATCACGTTTTTGTAAAGGATTGGGATTAAGTGTCTAAGGGATTGGGATCAAGTTTCTTTTTCAAATGCTGAACCGGTAAAAAAAAAAGGTGATCTGGTGTTTTAGACCAGTTTTCTTAAAGAATGCTAAAGAATGTTTTTGTAAGAAATGTTGATGGACTTTCTGTAAGAAATGTTGATCAGATCTGAATGTTTCTGTAAGAAATAATTATCAGGTCTATGTATAGAATATACACCAAACTTCTGTAAAGATTACAGACAAGGAATGTTGATCAAGTTTATCAATCCTGGTAATGTTTGTGGTGAATGTTTATCATTCACAGGTAGTATTATAATACGGTCTGTTATTTCTGAGAAAAAAATATGTAGTGATTATCCATATGAAGAGTTCATACGCAAAATAGTTCAATCCATTTTTAACATTTTGATATATTTCAGTTTCTCAATGATACCCGTAATCATGTCTGTCGAAAGCATCCTTTCTAGTGAAACAACAACCACATCACCTTAATTCAGCCTGACGAGTGGCTGAAAGGATATGTCAGGAGTTGCTAAAAATATACCGTGGCGCATATCGCTTTTTGAAAACAATCACAAAATGATGTAGGTCGACAGAATGGCTTGCAGAAAAACTGATTTCACAGATAATAAGGGGATTGTTTGGACTGTCTTGTGGCATGCTTACTTTAAAATTTTCCAGAATGGCGTTTAGCGGCTTTTGCGTATGAACTCTTCATGTGGTTAAGCAATTCAAGATTTTCATACAGTTGGTTAGAATGTGCTTATGTTTAATGAAGGAAATTGAAACAATACTATCAGGTAGTTTATAGACAATAGTATTTTTTGTCGAGATTTTGTAGTTTTTCAGATTTTCATTCTGTTAGCTTGTGAAAAAAGTGTCGACCTAGATAAAAGGGTGTGTCAAGTATAGCGATTTTATATTGGTAATTAGTACATTAACCTTTAGTTTTTCTTAAAGTACTTCAGCATTAAGTTTTTTGTAAAGTATATAAATATTTTTTGTTTGGTTGATTGTTATAGGTATTTTATTAAGTAGTTACTGTATTGTTTCTGTAAATTAAACCAACGTTTAAGTATACAGTAGAATTTTCTATGTGGTGTGGAGGCCTTTTTTAATGTTTCTATTAGATGTTCAAAAATGTATCCTATTGAATTTTAAAATTATCAGGAATATGTGTGCTTTATTATTTTACAGGTCGATCAAATATTGTTTTTCATTTTGCATATTTTGAACTTTTGTATTACCATTATTATTGTGTAAATATCAGTACTTGTGTGTACGTCAACCATTGTGACATTATCTTGGTTATTTATTTTTCCGAATACTCCCTCAGCTTCCTTGGTCGATCGTAAGAGGCAAGAACAGAGGTTGCTTTCTATTGCCCTGGTGTTCGCAGAGCTAAAGGGTAATGGGGAGCAGATTTGTTTGTGATGTTCTATATTTGTGTCCGTCGTCATATA
>JARFOD010031356.1:0-10593 GCA_031763545.1 Mopalia muscosa
CATCACAAACAAATCTGCTTCCCGTTACCCTTTAGCTCTGTGAACACCAGGGCAACAGAAAGCAACCTCTTTTCTCGTCTCTTACGACCGACCGAGGAAGCCGAGGGAGTGTTCTGCAGGGCCGTGGCCCACCCGCTTCCTCACGGGGCCACAGGTATATTAGAGTCATACAAAGTGACACCGTGCTCTGCTCTTCACGAATTGGATTTCGCCACCTTTCCTATCTGTTTTACCTCGTGTTTAAGTAGGAGACGTGATAAATAGAGAATCGGACGCTATTTCAGAAACCTTTAGTACGATGTTGCACCCCAATTAAATCCAACGTACTGTCTGTATAATATCTCATAGACTTTGAGTGGAATTATTGCAACTGATGTGTTCGTTTTATAGCCAGTGATTAGATGGAATGCAATTACAAGACTTCTAAAACATATAACAAGTGGCCACTATGGTGGCCTTACTTTTATTTCTTTTTTGTTGGCTTGGGGTTTAACGTTGTACCCAAGGGTACTTCTCTTTATGACAACGGATTCTCCCTTTCACACTGCACCTTGCTTTATTACAGTGGAAAATCAGGAGGAAACCTATTAAAAACCTATTGGAATTGTATATTGTTTTTCTTTTTTTTTTTTTTTTGTTTTTTTTTTGTTATACTTGTGTTAGAGTTTTCAAGTCAATCTTCCACCTGTCTTCTTGTTGATTTGCTTTCACCAGGGTAGTTCTGTAACAACCCTTTTTATTATAAGCGTAATCTGGGTAATCTTTGACGTTTAGGGGCCTGTCACGGGTTCTGGTCAAATTGCCACGTGGTAAAGTGATTTAGAAATTATAAATAAATTCTGTTGTTTGGGAATTAATATGAAATATAACCTATCTATGAAATAAGCACATAAAATGCTAAAGGAGAAAGGAGGTTTATTAGCTGAAACAATTCTTTGAGAAACTGTATCTGACATTGGATGTGAAACTGAAATTGTTAAATGTTTAAATTGAGTGGCCGGATCCGGCTTCCATAATTCTATTATATGGGTGTTTACAGACGTTAAAGATGTTGAAGTCATTCAAACCAAATACTTAAAAGGACTTCTTAAAAACTTTGACTTCTTTTTGTGTATGGTGAATTGGGAAGGTACCCTTTAACTGTTGATATCAAGAGTCGTGTTTTACGATACTGGCTAAAGATATTGTCAAATAAGTTCAGCATTGTACATCACATATATTTTGGCCATCAACACTTGGCAATACAGTTAAAATCAATCCATAAATGGAGTGATGGGATTCGTAAGCTATTAAAGGGTGAGGTTATTTTTTTGTAAATGATATGTGCTCAGAATAGGTAGTTAATGATATGAAACAGAGGATAAAAGACGTGTTTATTCAAAACTGGATTTTCAACGTTAATTGATCATCCAGGTTCTAATGATTATACGTTGAATACCTGGATGACGTTGAAAATCCAGTTTGCATAATCATTTGATTAGTTATTGTGGAAAGCTAGTTGTTAAAGTGTTTCTATTGTGTACCGTGGTAAACTCTAAATATGTCTGCACACAGATATGAAACTATACCAGTAAGTGAACTTTTATGAATAAACTATAATGTGGGGAAGGTCGAGAATGAATACCACTTTTGATTATGCTGTTCATTATCCATTATAAGCAGACAGTTTTTCAGTCATTTTTATTTGTCCTGACCTATTATATATCAATTAAATACGTTGTTCAATCCAAAACAAGGAAATGGTCCATGTTAGTAAACAAATTTTGTTAAGCACTTAACTTGAGAAACAGGAGTTTTAGTAAACCCAACATACGCCCTCGTGTGGATGCTTGTGGGATAACCATGGTAACCTAAGACGTTTAAAACAATGTCAGGTAACATGCCATGTTCTAAGGGTTAATCCGTAATACCTAAAGGTACAATTACATGCAACGGTGAATGTCTACCAAGTTTCAGAAAGATGGGCCTTATAGTTGTTCAGTTCTACTGGGAAAACAAAATTTACTTAAAAATTCAACAAAAGTGCAACTTATAGCAAAAGGGCACAACTACAACGGTAACTACCTTTGGTATAAAATATACTATTTAGGCGTGAAAACGTTAGAAGCGCGATTATCATCATTGTGACGTACATGTTCTTTACACAATGCAAACATGTCATTGTTACGTGTCCTAACTCGTGGATTAGCGGTTAGTTGAAAGAATTATTTGTTTTTCAACAAGTAATCAAACAAACAAACAAATCAACAAGTTCGTGGACACCACCAAGACGAGGTTACAGCTCTGAAGCCACAAACTAGGAAAAACAAGGCAAGGTATTCACAAGGCCATCCTAAAGACATTGTTATGTACACGATTCGAGTGGTAGAAGTCAACATGTTTTACAGTTTACTTTTTCCTATAAGGAGTTCATCTGTAAACATCAGTTAACGTCTTTTCACAGAAATATTTAAGACTAGCATAATCTGGATGAAGATTTTTGCCAGGTCTCCTTAGATTTGCATGTGGAACGTGATCGGCGGCTGATAGATCATGTTTTTATCATGTTCTTTCTGTCCTCAATCATTTAAAATGATCTGTCTTCATGTCAAATTACACACATCAATCACTGAGTACTCTACCCTGTTACGGGTTACAAGACGATAAGAAGCGATGCCATTGTACCAATGCCTAATAATAATAACAATATGATGAATAATAGAAAAAATATACACTTGACATAACCCTTGACATAAATCTCAGCGGCATCGTGCCACAAAGCCATATAGATTTTGCTTCAATCATGTTTGTTTTTGTATTCAAGGCCAATTCCCAAACATGACTGCAATCTGCACACATTAACCCACAGATATGACCATTGATGATGACACTTGGAAGCTATTAGCTCAGGCTCTCGCCAGAGGACAAAATACCTGCAAACAGCAATTTATCTGCTGGTCTGCAACCAATAACCGCTGTCCTATAGTCAGCATAGGAATCTATTGAACGATCCACATGCATACGATTGATAAAAATTTCACAAATTAGATAAACGTGTGTGTGTGTGTAAACATTTCTTGAAGACTTTCAGGAACTCCCAGCGGAAAACTGTTGTATCTCAACATACTAACAGCGAAAAACTTCTGTACAATCTCTGACCGCAGCTCTGTTTATTTTTGTTTCATAAAAAAATGGAAATGTCTAAAGTCACGTTTTGTTTATCATCTGAAGCCGAAAACGAAGCAGGACTTTTATCTTGGGCAAATTTAATAGAACTGTTCCAATTGATAAATTAGATGTTCTGGTTCCCTTGTGGCCTTTGAACTGATTGGGTTTTTTTCTAACCCTTTGACAATTCAGTTTCCCCTTTCAATTGCAATACATCAATTGGTGTAAGTAGACACGTGATTTAAACTTAATTTTAACGTGAGCATTAACATCTCTTTGACGGATTTAAATGGTTGACAAGGGGTGAATGAAAATCTGCCTTTGCGGTTTGAGACACCAAGAGTCCCAAATCGCCTTGTCTTCCTTCAATCTGCCGCCATGTTTTGCATCCACAAATTCAAGGTTTTTTGTAGCTCAACATTAGATCTTTTTTTACCCAGATTCCCTTTCTCTGGGTTATAATTATATAACCTACAGAATGAAAGGTTGTTTTTATACGTACTCAAGTCTTTTTATTTCTGAAAGTTTCTGACCAGTTCCCGCTCTCTGTGAGAGAGTTTGTTATTTCATCGCCAATTCAAGGTTAAATTCTGCTGTTACATATCCCTGTATATTGTTACTCCAGGTCACCCATACATAGGCTTTCTGTTGCCCTTTACATGCCTGTGCTGTCGGGGAGAACGGCCAGACTAGTGTTTCCCCATGCTTATCAGTGTTGTCTCTGCTTTCAGAAACACCCGTATGTTTGGGTCTTTTTCTTTTTTTCTTTGAATAAAAGATTTATTTACACAAATTGTGATGGAAATATACAAATGTGGTTATGAAAGATTAAACACAAATGGAAAAAGATAGACTGTTAACGTAACCTAGTCTTCTAAGGCACATTTAAATTATGGCACGTATTGTTCACAAAGTGTTGTTTACACCCGTCATTATAAATAATTCATGACACTTTTAATAATCACATTTCATATGTGAATAACAGCCATTCCATTTATTATCGATCATAATTTATCTTGGAATGAACAAGACAACAAGAAAACTTCAGTTTAAAGTCTTAAAAAATCCACTCTTAATCTAGATCGAAATGAGATAAGGAATAACTTCCAGATTCCTTCTGCGGTATATTTGCTATGTGTATACTTAATCTCATTATAGATAGAAAAATCTATATTAGGGAAAATCGAATAAATACCAGGATGTTCAAGTGTTACAGACAAGAACATCTTGTGCATAGATTTTGTACTTTCTTGAGTGATGTCAATATTCGGTGCTATGTCCAATAGTTCCCGATAGGCAGACAATACGGCCGAATAAAATGGAGACAAAACAAGCGAATGTAGGAGTGTGTTACGGCTACCTAACGGTAAAATTGACCGCAACGAAATACCTAACTCGCCAATATCTCAATTCGGTTGGTTACCACCAACGGTTGGTTGGTTGTTTAGTATTATTGGTGCATGCATCCTTATGGATATTCGCGCCATTGGTTACCACAAACAAATGGAGCATCCGATGTATCAGCTGGGGTTGAATTGTCCTCGTTGTCTGCTTTAGTGGTAGCAGGTTCTTTGGGAGCCATTACGATATCTGACCACAGGCGAGTGGAACATGGAACATGGAACATGATGCAGGATTTCCAACTATTGACATTTTGTATGGTATTGTATCAATTTTTTCATTGTCCACATCAATAGTAACGATCCTAACAGCCGTAGCTAATCCGCTATCAGTTCAGGTTTGATCGAAATGACTTTGCCAAACGTGGATAACACACGAGCTATACCAGTATCCGAAACAAAATAAGGGAGCCAATGAAAACGCAGTCACTCGACGATATTGAAAGGAGAATATACTGACCTTTATACCATTGTAAACTATCTCGTTTTCACGTAGGACATCTGAACAATCAAAGAAATTCTTGAACGTTGCAAAATACCAACAGGTTTGAGTCTGCCTATGGCAAGAAGAGAACAGCTAAATACTTCGCATTCATGACACAAAGCTTCGAGAAGAAAATTAACCGGATCCAAATTAGCTGGAACTTTGTCTTGAAAAACTAACCAGCTGGCCCTGTCCAGTCTATCCTGATCCATGAGGTGTAGTAGACCCCATGGTAAAGTTGATCCTCAACGTCAACACTCATCCAATCTCTTGCCAAGTCTTCATCGAAAATAAATCAGCCATTATAAAAGTCGCTCCGTCCAAGAAAACAATTTGTTTAAACTCAAAGTTATTTTACTTGTCTTGACAGGCGGCTGCATGCTTCAGATTTAGCAAGTCGCATAACTCTTTTTTGATAAAAGACCCAATATACAAAGAACAATTATGCAAGTGAACGGCTTTAATAATCAGGCAATATAAATTTAAACGAATTAAAAAATAGTTTGTTTGTTTGTTTGATTGGTGTTAAAATATAAATCAAAACGCAACTTAGTTTTAGTGTATTATACATAATAACTACAGTGTTTGCTTTCATTTGATATCATTTTCCAAAAGAAAAGTTGAAGATTAATGTTCTTTTTTCTAAATAAAACATCGCTTCATTCCATAACAAGTCAGATACAATTTGCTAAGCCGAGTTAAGTCCCCTTACTGATATTTTTGTTTTGGGGACGTCTGTGACAATGAAAATCAATCTACTCGATAAAGCATCGGGATCTTACGTCACTCAAACACTGAAATTGTCCTGTTTTGAATGACAGTCCACGTATAATTCACAAAATCCTTCATACCGATGTGTAAACTACCGCCATCGTTGTTTGAGCTGAAACCACGCTTGCAAACCAAAGCCGAGTACAAGGGCCCAAAAATTCAATGCAGAGCCCCTTCATCCGCCCCTTGATGTCAGTGTAATCCCCAACATTCATGAGCTGTGAGATCTCAGTTTTTTTGGCTAGTGACGGGGTTCATTTTTATTCCACTCACGCGATTACTCCTTTTAATTGATTCGTTTTAGTCCCGGATCGCCACCGTGGAAATAGGCCAAAAGTTGGATTACACTAATTAGACTAGTGATAAGTGTTGGGTGATGGTAATAGCTCTAGATACTTAGTGTAGGTTCAAATACTGTAATTTCTAATTATCTAAAGTATAACAACCATATACCTGCGGAAATAGGGATAATTCTGTACCGCCAGTGTAACATACATGTAGATGTATAATATGACGACCACCGTCATTTGCAATTAGATCAGCTGCGACTAGAAAGAAGTGAAATCGAATAAACTTAGATATAGAGAAAAAGTGTAGTTGTTAACTTGTTAATCTATGTGTTAAATATCACGAGTTGACATGTATATGTGTTTGTTTGTCCAAATACTAATTAGATAACGGTTTGCATTCACTTAGGCCTGTAATATCTATATTGAAACCTGGGGTAAAACCACCAGTCTCAGCCAAAGAAAGAGTAATTTTAAATCGAATGGTAAATTATATAATATAGCATGGTTTAAGATATATTTCACCGTCAATAAGCAGATGTACAAATTAACCACCTAAGAAATAAATTTTTAAAACGTTAATAACAATGATTTTATTTGACTAAACTCTACCATAATAACGGTTTAAACTAAATAAATTAATATAAACAAGGCAATACCGTTACATGTATATTTATAGTCCAGTCTCCTCTTTAAAAAAATGTTTTCTTCTTCTTATACAGGTAATGATCCGGAATGTGATTATCCACACAACATAACCGTGTCCTATAATGGTCATAGGAGAACTATTCTGGTTCATACATATCTTGTATACATATAAAATAACTTAATCAAATTCTAACAGAATCTACAGAAAGTTGCGAGAAAATAATCAAACTCGACTAAAAGCAACATTATTTTTCAAAAGAAAACTGAATTACCAAAGTGTTCTAAAGATAAAAAAAAATTCAATGCGTAAGATACAAATACAGTCATTCTGTGACACTCTGAACTGGTCTCTGAATCCGATTCAGTGCAAGACAGGCAGATTGTTTGTTAAATTTCTTGTGCCTCCGATTCTCTGAGTTTGTCTTGGTTTTTGGGCATATTACCTCTAGACTTCATGCGTTTCCATTTTTCAACAGGTTTATTGATAATTCTCTCGCAATCAGACAACCCTGGCCAGTTAATCGAGACCTATAAAAGTGACTGAAGCATTTTGTTATCCATTCGATTACGGAGGCGGGTATTCAGTCGTTTTACAGAGCTAGTGCCACGCTCTGGCCACACATTGTTGACTGGTCAAGAAAGGCAAATTTCTAACAGTTTTTATCAGTTCATATTTGAATTTGCCAATTTTATGCAGCTTTCTTTTCCATAAGTTGAGAATGTTGAGTCGGAGCTTGAAGATACAGTTAAAGGGTAAAAACTTTGAAAAGCTGACAAAATGTCCATGCTGTGTGAAAAACGTTCCTCTATATTTTATTTAAGAGCAAATATGTATTTGTGGAGTAAACGGATCATTTGATCTTTTTGGAACTCACTGACTTCGAGACCGCACATCGATAACCTTCATGTTAGGCTAAGGTACGATAAATGATCTGTTCCACAGCTCGGGTCGACGGTAATAGACTCCAATGTATTAACTGTGTACTGAATGTTTGGCAGAATTGATGAATAATGGAATGTGCCTATCTGTAATAATTTACTTAATGACGCCAAAGAAGGTAGGATTGCCCGCGAGATATGAACAGCTCTCAAGAATTTAACGTTGTCTTCCTTTTGGCGAGCCCCGTGAGGGAGCGGGTGGGCCATGGCACTGCAGAATACTCCCTTGGCTTCCTCTGTCGATCGTAAGAGGCGAGAAAAGAGGTTGTTTTCTGTTGCCCTGGCGTTGTAGAGCTAAAGGGTAATGAAAAGCAGATTCGTTTGTGATGTTCTGTATTTGTGTCCGTCGTCATATAAGTGAAATACCCTTGAGTACGACGTTAAACACCACTCAATCAATCCATCAATCATATATGTACGGTCTGAAGTGGGAAGTTACTAGTAAAAGTTACTTACGATTTGTCATCTGCTCTTACCAAAATTACCATTTAGCAAGTTTTGACAGATGCTTTAACAACTAATCTACATTTTCATTGATTTTTGAAATATTTCCCTAATTAGTAATTACTAGTTTAGAAATTTTATTGTTCCTGTTCTCCTTTTCAACACTCGATTTTGCATTTTGGATTTTTTCGTCACTTCTTGTTTGTATAACTATTGGATTCTTTATAAACGTTAACTGTGAATATTTATTATGGCCACCTACATGTTCGATTTGAGTGAGAATACGCCAGATTTTGACTTGGGCTATCCGGTAGAAACTGACCAGCCAGGTACATCTAAAGCTCCCCATACAAACAAACCCACTTTGTGGACAGTATGAAAAATAAACATACAAGCTGGGTCACACCAGACAGCCAGACACACTGACCACATATCAGCAGGCATTGACAGACATTTGAGGGATAGTGAGTACCCCTATAGCATCGTATTTGATTGGTAATTCAGAACGTGAGGGGGTAGGGTTACAGTCCCGAAGCAATCCAGAATAAAATGTGGCTGCAAACACTATCTCTCATCTTTCAGACACTAACAATCCAGCATCCAGATACTAGTAGCATCAGTGTAAAAGTTTCAGAAATTTGAACATAACGATTTACTGGGGTTTCCCTCGGCGCAGTAATATGATTTGAATGTAAATCAAACAATCTGTCTGTGTTTTTGAATACGTAAATGATTTAATATTGCTTGGAATTTTATAGGTTTAATAAAAGGAAATCAAACCGCCCGTTTTATTATATGATTTCACAATTAAACATTGGAATATTTTAAATCTCGGACTTAATAGTATAAAAGTAGTACTTTGCTTCTATCAACCGATCCTCGCTGAAAGGTTGTCAAATTTGACCCAAAAATCGAATTTTTTAAGAAACATTGAAAGTATATGATAATCAGAAAGTGTGTGTTATGTGTCGTATCAGCTCTCGTCTCAGGTCAGTCTGCGTATCAATCTCGCTCTGCAAGCTCGATTGTCACTGCACCGACCTGAAACAACTCGTGCTGATACATCGTCACATATCACAGCACTGTACATATAAGGAAGCTTTTCTCTCTTCATCTATTTAAAATATATTAATATTAACAAATGCAGTTATATATACCGATATTTACAAATGTTATTTATATATATAATGGTAAGTGTTCGTTCAATAAAGAATCTTTAGCTACCTCACCTTCTGTAGTAACTAGATTATTAATTTCAAGTCCATATTGAAGTATTGTTAAGAAGCTGATTGGTTTAACATTTGACCAATCAAACCAATCCTTGCCCTAAATGATAATGTTGATTTGATTTTCCTTCAAGCAGATGGGATGTTGTTTTATTTAAATTTCTCTGTATATTTAACACTAAAGCCTCACATATAGTGTTATGTTACATTACCATATTAATTAATACTTTTGGGAAGACACTCAACATGTGTTATGGAGTATGTTTCGAATAACAATGAAATGCCTTATGTTGGAGAATAGATATTAGTACACAGTATAGAACTTATCAGGTGAACTTTACCTTTTTACCGATTCTCCTTTCAGAGGCTGTATTTGGTTGTGAATTAAAACACCTATGTGAGAGAGAAGGGTCACCTGTTCCAGAATTCATCAAGAAAGTTGTGGCCGCCATTGAGGGTCAAGGTAACAGTTCTCTACTCTTGGCGTTGTGGGGTGTTTTTTTATTATTATTATGAGGTTTTTATCTCAGTTTTCCACCAAATTATGTCGCACAGAATTAGGCCTAGATAATCCATAACCATATAAGTAAAATACCCTTGAGTACAAGTAAAGCAGTTATCAAACTTAAATAAAAAAAATATATTATTTTAATTAGATTCTTATGGATGTTTGAATTATTTATCTCTTTTATTATACTATCTAGGGTTGGATCATGATGGAATGTACCGGGTGAATGGTAATGCTTCGCAGATTCAAAAACTACGATGTACGGTTGACCAAGGTATGGCAGTGTGTGATCAGAAAAATAATGTTATGAAAGTAAAGTTTACCAAAACTTGACATTTATCTTATTTGCTCCTGCGCTGTATATATTTATAAATATATATATATATGTTTATTTATTTAATGAGGCTATAAGGAGATAAAATTGTTCTTCCCTGAGGCCCTCAAAGGAACCATATACATGAGACTTTACAGATACGGATTAACCTAAACACAGAACTAGCTATACAATAGGTACCTGAAACAATTTTGAGAAAGATAACTACCTGTACTAACTAAAACATACACTTCAAGGTATTTACCTAAAGCAAATTATCAACATTTACTGTCAGAACCCACCATTTCACACCATCATACCAATCCTGTGGGACCGCAGCCGTGGTACAGTGGTAGCGAATGCGCTTCCTAAACTGAACCTGCTTCGATTTACCGTTCACGGGATCGAGTCCGTGTGTAGACCATC
>JARFOD010031367.1:0-10593 GCA_031763545.1 Mopalia muscosa
ATATCACTTATAGCACGACATACCGGTCCAATAAATGAAGTCAAAACACTCACAATGCACGAGCAACAACCAATGAAAAGACAGGACAACCATACAGGAGGTGCAATACAAGACATCACAGCCCAATCGTCTTTAAGTTTCGCCTCAGATCGGAGAGCATCAGGGTAACAGGAAACCCCGTCTTAACTGTTTTACATTTTAGAAATTTTAGTTTTTTTTAAGATATATAAAGTTATGTTTGAAAAACAGGTCACGTTTTCTTCTTTCCATATCTCGGGACCACGGCTGTGGCTTGTAGTAGCGAGTGCCCTTCCTAAACTGAACCTGCTTCGATTTACCGTTCACGGGATGGAGTCCGCCGGTCGACCATCAGGTATATGAGCGAGTCACATGTTGTGGCTCCAGCAATCGCAGGGGTGGTTTTTACGAGGTGCCCCCCCTTCTTTCCACCGTAATAAGACTCTGTGCCGTGTGAAGTTGACAATGTGTCGTCATATAAGTGAAATACCCTTGAGTAAGACGTTAAACCCGAATCAAACAAACAAACAAATCTCTACATATTTCTGCATCGGATGTCACTTGTTAAACCTTTCTCTGAAGGACTCGAAAAAAGTGTAAGAAATTACCAATAAATGTTTAATGAATTATCATATAAAGCATGGAGGTTACTCCTGACTGATTTCTTGCGTCATCTACTTCGTGTCCTTTCTTGTCTTTGGTGTCGAGGGTGGGTTAATCCACACACTGGATGGGTGAAATAACCTTATGTACCGTGTAAAAGCCCAATCAAACAAGCAAGTTAATCGAAATCTGCCGTATAAAATAGACGGATGACACACGTTAGGGAGCATTCCAAGAAATAATGCGTACAAAATTGGGTAAGACTTGAAAATCGAGCACGGAAACAAATAACAAGGCGAAGGCGAGTAAACATATTAGCTCCGTTTTTGGTCTACAATATAACTGTCAAAAGAGTAGATATCTAATACTAGTAATCGTTTGCCAGTATATTAAGAAATTTTTGTATGGGTCTGTATGCCTGGACAGACAGGAAATCTCCCTATTGCGCGGATTCGAACATATGGTCAACAAATGTGGAATGTACCCTTCTTGTCCGCCCACACGGTAGAACCAGATTATGTTTAATATGTATATTTTCAGACAAGGTAAGATGAGAACAAATGGTTGCTTTAGCTCAATACCTATAATAAATCGAATAACCTGATTCAGGTACATATCATGGGGGCATATATGATAAGCAACGAGTGATCATATAACATTTTGTGACTTAAATATGTTTGTTTGTTTAAGGTTTAGCGCCAAACTAACTGATATTTCCCTTATATGACAATGGATACTCCTCTTCTGACTTAGAATGTATTTAAGTGTTTTTATTTTATTATATTTTTGTAAGTGAATATTAACAGTTTTTTTAGGGGACAGGGGGGGGGGGGGGGGGGGGCGGGGGAATAACACATTCTTAGTTTGAACAGATTCTAGTTCAGGCAGGAAATTTTGCACTTTGAAACCCGCCCGGGATTCGAACCCACAAGCCTCAGAGTTAGGCACCGACTCGCCTAGCCGAATCTGATGGCTTTGCCTTGTAGAAACCACTCTTAAGACTAGCTTTGACCCTTGAGCGGCACATCGAACTAAGATCAGCAAGCCAACACGCTCACCACTAAAGTGCGACCGCGGGCCTTTATAATATAATATATATAATATTTTATCGAATGTGTGCGGTAAAAATATATGTCCTCATTAATTTGGTCTTTATCCACTATCTTATCTAAGCCCGACTCAATTTATCACAGGCCGCATTTTCCCATGCTATCATTGATGAGCCGGCAATTTGTGGTATTCATTGTAATCAGGTGAAGACATCCCTGAAATGAGCTCTGCGTATTTGCAATGCTTTAATTTACTCCTAAACAACATCGTGGGTCGCACATCGTTATTATTGCAAGTAAAGTAATCTGAATGTTGTAAAGCTATTGCTGTTGAATCTATGTCTTTAATTGATTTTCGTTTCACCGACATTCATGAACCCTTGTGGGCAAAACAATAAAAACCGTATATCTTCGTAGCTCAGTCGGTTAGAGAGCTCCCGAGAAAGAATGCCGATGGAGACAAGCGCCAAGGCAATATAACTTAACGTACACGTAAACGGCAGGAGTAGGACCGGAGTCTTTAAGGATATTGAATAAAATAAGGTAAAAATAAGGTGATATTTAAAATTAAGGAATGAACAATAATCTGTCGGGTTAACAGTGCTAACCACGCGAACAAGCTACAAAATTCATTCCTGACTAGTTTTCCAGGGTTAAACAAATTTGATCTCTATTGACAGACATAATATTATCACAATCATCTGAGGCTGTTTCCGTAAAAGGGGTTATGATCGTAGGTCCAGCTGGATGAGAATTCGAGCTCAAATCGTCCTCAATGTGGGACTGTTTTCGCTAATTGAACCACAAACTCTGAACGGAGAAATTCGGTCAGTTAAGTGGTATCATAAATCACGTTAACATTCACCAAAGCTACTTTCAAACTTAGAGTTTTTCCATATATCTAAAAGTAGTGTTTTTTTCTGGTATTTAAAAGCCGGGGAAGTAACACAAGAGACGATTTTTAAAGGCTAACGGCTAAGTTAAAAATCTATAAAGAGTTAATAAAATTTATATTAAAAGAATACCTTCTGTCTTTACTTAGCATGCGAGGATGATAAACTTCCCAGCATTAACAAAACACATCACATTTCATGGTTGTGCCAGTGTAAATACCTGTTAGAATATCTCCTAATCATAAGGGCGAAATACGCTTCAATTAAACACATACGTGGAATTCTGAAACTCACAGAATTTGGTTTGTTTGGTTGGTCATACACGTCGTGCTTAAGGTTTTCCCCGCTGTAGTCACAACAAACTATTTCAAGACATCAGTAGGTCGATCACAAGATGCAAAATCATGCAGCTTAATCATGTCAGAATCGCGATGTCCCACATTCCCCCATTTCCATTCTACCTCAACCACAAGGTTTGGACAAGTAATTCACATTGGTAAGACGGTAGCCAGCGATATACCCTTATATTACTATTAGAGCCAATTTCGAACTACAGATTTTTTAATAATCTTCTAGATCTGCTGTTATACATTTGATCCAAATGCAAAGTGGTTTTTTTTACTTCAAGAAAGAAATCAGTAGTGGAACAAAATCACGTATGTACATGCTATTCGGTAATGCAATAACTATGGAAGCAGATTATGGCCATTTCGCTCCCTAGATTAAAAAGCGAATAAACATCAAACAATCACACAAATAAACAAAGAAACAATATTATACAATACTACAAATTGGGATTTTCGTTGAGTGATTTAGAATAAGGCTGCAGTCTAGTGAACAGAACGTGTCTTACGGAGAACAGCTGGTTCTGGGTAGGCTGAAAAACATTGACCCGATGGCGGATGTTCGACCATACAAATGAGAGATATTTCCGTTTGGAGATTTCCTCTCAGGCTCTTAGACCAGTTTTAGGGTTTACATATAAAGATATAGCCTCTGGGTTCGGGGACTATCTGCTAAAGCTTTTAGGGAAATATGTTCGATTATCAAAGTGACCAGAACGATTATCATCTCCATGATCTATCCTTCATCTGTTTTTATTAACCGACAAAAATGCTGACAATTATTCAGCGAAATTCATGATCAGATCAACTGTATTTTTGATACATTTTCTACGAGCACCACAACAAAGTGCCTGCTTTACTTATAATGAATGAACTTTGCTAAATGCCAACGATCATTACGTCATGTATGCAATTCAGAAAAGGAAATACAAACAACCCATGCCACCCCCCACCCCGGTTAAAAAAAATCCAACAGTATGGCTCCATAGTCCATACCATGTCTCAAATAAATATAGTCATCGGAACATAGTGACATCCTCTTAACCTAAATCGTTACATTAAAATAGACCTTTAATCTTGTGACACTTTACTGACAGGAAATTTCAATATTTTTGTCTGCCTGTTAAATTAATTAAAAACCAGTAACGATACATGGGTAAAATAGTAAAGATAACAGATATACTTGTGCATAGACAAGCACGTAAACAACTTGTGTTTGTAATTTGGCGAATGTCAATAGGCCTAATTATGTCCCCACAAGATTCAATTAGTAGAAATAACTGTGTATTAAAAATACAACAGTCCTGGTGTGCCGACCCTAATAAAACACGAAAAAAATAACCAAAACATTTCTTTCTAATTTCTGTGGTAAAAAATGCTTCTTTTCTTTTTCTTTTCTAGTTTAAACATGAAAAAATAATCGATGGCAGAAAATGGAAGAATATAAATGAAAACGTTAACATGATCTATACACCACTGTTGAATCGAGAAGGTTAAAGTTTACGTCTCTGACCAATACATTCGCTTTTGTTTGAATGTCACAGGCTTTTACAGCAGGCAGGGCACTGCATTACTTGCTTCCAATAAAAATAGCAGACAACCTGTCAAAAGATGAACAGAAGCTCAAGGTGTCAAGCAAGACCGTAGCGGCTCCAAATTCGCGCCTTCGTGTTGTGTTACAATAGGTCAATGTTGTGTCAGTGGCTGTCGTTTTCTGCCGTCCAGATATACTTTTATGCTTTTTATATATTATTATTGGGTCTAACAATAATTTATTTATTGTAAAAATGTGTACGGCAATACAACCTTACGTCGCCGATCTATCTGAAGTTTTGCAAGTTAAAGCAGAAAGGTTTATTGCGGTTATACCAGATTCTGTTCGAAGTTGCCGAGTTGCTGGGCTTCGTTGAAAGAATCCGGGCTGATTTATTACAGTTTAACGAAACAAGAAAAGAACCACTTAATCACACCAGAATGTAGAAAGAAAAGCGCAAAATAAATGGCTGTTTCTTAGAGCTATAAGCAGAGAGCATTCTGGGTCATTGGAGTTTAATAAATAGTGTAAGTAGGTTATATTCTTCCGCTGATCCTAGTGCGGACTCATATTTTAAATGTTAGGTTTAAATGCTTGTCACTTTTTTCCCTTTCATTTATTCAAAATATATAAACTTAACTGGATGCAAATCAACATTAAGCAGTCATTTGAAAATAAAACACTATTTTTTAATGTCCCGCTGAGATTCTCCCCTATACCCTTGGACTTTCTGAGGTAAAATGCATATTATATCCGTTATCTGGTTGCTGTGACTTTTCACACCCTGCATCATGTTTTGTTTCCTATTTCTGTGCTGCATCTAGTCATTGTTAAAGCCCAGTGATGAGCATTTAATTAATACTCATAGATTTAGTTAATCTCATAATTAGTAAAACTATGAAACAATAGCCTTATTGTGTATGTGAATGTGCCTGCGTGGGTGCACGTGTATGTACGCATGTATATAGGAGCTTTTCCATGTCATTCAACGCTGGTACTATAATAAGATCATTTAGGAACATAACAAAGTAACAATGGAGTAAGGGAATGCAGGCTGTTATTTGTCTATAGACCAGGTTTTATCCATCATTTACAACAAAGCTTTGTTGGGGAAGTCATTTATACAGAACAATAGCTCTGTGGAATCGGAGAAACTTGGCAGCCACGCAATTACAGGAACGGTATAAACGCAACAGTGAAATGAAGTCAAAGCGATTTAGGAGAAATTCTGAACCTGGCTAGACACATAATTCATGATTTAATTATGATTTACTGGTTAACGTTTGTATATGTGCTCAGTGGTGTTTGACTTATATACCGGCGGCATATACTTCAATAGTATATACATAGCAATACTAGTGTACCCATTCATACTACGTTAAGTAATTTACCATATTGCCTAACATTAATCTTCCTCAGGTGCCGAGTAAAGACAGTAGGAGCATACTACTCTACGCCACAGGACCATATGTATGATGGAGAACATGTAACCGTATACGCCAAAGCTCTTACAGCAATATCGATCAAACCTTTACTAAATTCCTACAAGCTTAGCAACAATAGTAAACATATGCGAACGTCAGAAGCCATACTGAAAATGTCAAGAGTAAAACATACCGAAAATAATTCTGTGTGTGTATATATTTATATACCTCTATGGTGCCTGTCTGACCTTCGAGCATTCGGTAGCTCGAAGCACTGATCTATCATTGGATAGTTAAAGATTGGCTGACCAACACGAGTGCAGGAAAACTTAGCAGCACAGGATTTGATGACTCAACTGGTTACGATCAGGTTATGAAAATGGAAATTAATGTATTGTGTTACACACAAAAGGTTTTACTTATTTACAGAATGTGGTTTTTGGGTGGTCTTCTCCTTTAAACAACCCGAAGTGTGAAGTTTTTTGTACTGTCTTTCGCCAGTTGGCAAGATGGATTTTAAGGAGAAGGCAAATAAGAGATAAAATAATATTGAAGATTGGTTTGTTTGTTTGTTTGATTGGTGTTTAACGTCGTACTCAAGGGTATTTCACTTATATGACGACGGACAAAACTCCAGAACATCAAAAACAAATTTGCTTCTCGTTACCCTTTAGCTCTGTGAACACCAGGGCAACAGAATGGGGTTTACACTCACAGATATTCCACTTATAGTATGATGGATCCCTGTCTTAAAACATGTGGAAACCCTGGTGAAAACCTTGTAAAAACACTCCAAAGATTATCGAAGCCAGCCTGTGCATCCCTCATATAGCAGAGGTTTAAAAGGAGACTTGATCCTGTCAGTAGAATATCCACAAAGGATCAGTAGTCAGACACGCTAACCCCCTCAGTGGCTAAGTGTTTTAATGTATACGGCCAATAGTGTAGAGCTTATGATCTTACCTGATTAACACTGATAGAAGGAAACATATTCTGGAACAAGGAGGACATTAACTTAAGGTGGAGACCTTCTCCGCTGAAATTATTCATCACCAGAAGAGGGGGGTCACTAAAAATAACAGGATTCATGGAGTTTTTCTTCAGCGAGGAGAGAATGTCTTTGGACAGGCAATACTCTAACACTTTAAATGTTAATGTAGGGCCTTTAGGGACTCGAGCTGCCTTTAAGTTTGTAGAGAGGTCTGTCTTTGAGAGAATAAGAAAGTGGGAGATATTTAAAGCCCCACCCACACTCACAAAATCTTTCAGTACATTTTTCTTTCGAACCTAAAACAGACAAAATAGTTACAGGTAAATATCGGAATCATTGTTTGCCAATTTAGCCATAAAACTTTAAACTTGGATCACTACTGATTTACTATAAGCAAACAATTGAATAACAAGGCTAATCAGAAATCATCTCTCCCATGTCATGATGGGATAATCCTAAACAGTGATTGTCTGTTTGTTAGAATACATTGGTGTTAAACACCATACTAAGTTGATTTCAAGCACAGGACAGCGTGCCAGCCAAATGGATAAAAATGCACCCAATAACAAGCCAACATCACAGGCACAATACAGAGATGAAAAAAAACAGATCATGAGAGCACCACGACAATACAAAATTCCCTCCCAACCACCGGCTAATCCTAAATACATGTACATGATAACGTAGTAACAAATGCATCTAAAAGTGAGTTTTTCCTTTTTTTACACAATGTGATTTATTATAAAACATTCAAAAAGTGACGAAGAAAAGTCAGACCTGTAATTTACGAGCTGTGTATGGTTCCATTAGTTTACGCAGGTCCATTTCTAAAACTTTGACATTTTTGCCGACATGACCTCTGTGAAAGACGAAGGAGTGAGGAGCTTTGGTGTAATTTTCTTCCTGATTCAACACTTGATTCTTCCTAGACTCCCGGACTGAACGACCCTGTTCAGGAATTAAAAACTCAGTTTAATTATAGGTATAACTTCTTTACAATTCAATGCGAATTCTGGATATTTGAAAGAAAAAGGAATGTGAGGTAAATGTTATGTTTCTAACTTAAAGACCAAGATAAACATCGTCTCTACTTCCTCATGATTTTGGAGAGGATTTCTATAAGCTTATATCAGGTATCAACTGGATCAGACCTTTTCACCAGCTCTGTTAGGAACACAGGCTTTACCATTTTTAAATCTTGCCATAAAATAAATCCTAGGCAGCTCTCAGCTTCAAATTCATCTCTCACAAAACATGAATCTTGATTGTAAGTAAACCAACATTTGATGAATATTATTTAATGACTAGTGATGAGCATATTGGCATGGCTAACGAGTTAGCCCATTGACATCCCACAAGGTAAATACCAACTATAAATAATCTGGAAAGACTGCTAAGCTCACTGAATGGGATTTTAGAGGCCTAATGCTACTTGCCTTTTGGATTGATAAGTTATTGTACTTATCACTGCAACAACATTGTAAAGGGGCCAAATTTTGTCCATTAGTACCTACATTTCTCCTCTAAAGCCTTAGTTCACCTAGTCATCATATCATAGCCGTAATATATGGCTATGGGGACATGCTATCCTTTGATGTAATG
The DNA here is from genome assembly GCA_031763545.1 of Mopalia muscosa. Taxonomy (NCBI): domain Eukaryota; kingdom Metazoa; phylum Mollusca; class Polyplacophora; order Chitonida; family Mopaliidae; genus Mopalia; species Mopalia muscosa. The sequence continues at coordinate 8,459 of JARFOD010031367.1, forward strand.
GGAACTTTAAAAGATAATGCTGGATTTTTGTATTCACTTGCCCCTTATTTTTTACCTTGGTATTCTCGTTAATGATAATGAATATACCAGGTTAGCCCTGTTAACATGACTGAGTACTTCCCCTCAAAGTCATGTCATTTTGTCATCCTGCATACTTACTGCACAAGCAGGGCGTCACATTCTGTACAGGTAGAGTATTAAAATAGAGCCAAATCCAATGATAATGTCCCATTTATCCCCCCTATCTACCTTACAGCTTCCTCTGGCACATAAACGCCATGCACTACGCCACTTATTATCGCTCCAGTCCGTCTTTCTGATCAAAATCATCCAGCGAGCTGCCATGCCGTCTAAATTCGTAAATGTACAAGTTTGGTAAATGTACGAATTCGGACAGCATGGCGAAGTGCTGGATGATTTCGAGCAGATAGATAGACTAAGACCAAAGAGTGAGGCTGAACGCTAGCGTGAGACTGTGAGGGTAAATCCTCCCTATCATGTTAACAGGGCTAGTATCAGGTATGAGTTTAGGGGAAGGGAAAGGACTATGTCTGCTTATTAAGTGATCCCAACGTGAGGATGGGGACAATTCCTCTCAAAATCCACATGGCCCTAATGAAACCTAATAAGAGTGCATGTTTCTTGTAAGCTTATTGAAGAAAATGGTGAAGAGCACAGAATGTTTTAAAGCAAGGTAGGCCTAGCAGGTGCTGTAGATTCAATATTATTTCTGAATCAGAGGCAGGCATTATTTCAAAACTTTTCTTATGGAAAAACGGTTGATTATATATACAAATAAAATTCAACGAGATACGTATTCAAATCTACACTCTTCCATGACAGATAGGATTTCCCCCTTAATGATACACTGGTTTATGTGTAACAATAATGTTGAAGTTGAACATATATAGGCCTAGGCTAAGCCAGGCCCATGGTGTGGTAAACATAAACTTAGTCAACCAAAGTATCAGTGATGTTTTACAGGTAGACAAGTGAAACAATTGTGCAAATGCAATCATTGTCAAAGAATGGTCCTTTCACTTTGTTTTAGTCGATTTAAAAAGCCATTATCCTTCAACATTACCTTCTTTCTCCTGCCCATAATGTATATATGTTGTTGTTGTGTAGTCGCACGTGTGCAATTGGTATCGTACCTTTCTCAGCTGTAACGTTAAAGCATGAACGAACAAGGGACGAGTTTGTCAACTTCCTACCATTATCAAACAAACATGGCGGATCGCAACATGATTCCAGTTGACATGGAACTGAAAAAGGTATTAATTAGGGTCGAAGATTAACATTAAGCATGAACATCAAAAAATCTGTTTGACTATGTAAAGTTCCTGCATTGGAATGATTTGAGTATAAAATGTGAGTTGGGCAGCTGCTGTTAAATTCGATTCAGGCATTGCCGATTCAGCTGGGAGACAAGTCAAATCGTGTGGTAAATTGATTGATTGATTGATTGTCGTTTCACGACATGCTTGAGGATATTTTTTTACCTGCATGACGGCGGAATATTCCAACAATGGTGTATTTTGAACACATGAGTTATGTGAAATATACAAATAGGCCATCTCATCAAAATACACTAAAAAATATCATATTCTGGGCTATGCTGTAGTATAAAAAACCACAAAATTGTAAGAAAATACTCATAAAAAGGGCAGGCAGGTCTGCACTAGATCAACCATAATTGTTAAGCAACTGCATAATTGTTGTAAAGTTAATCTTGCTGTAGTGCTAAGCAGACACAACAAGGCTATAATTTATACACTCTTCAAACAAACGCCCGCGGCCGTGGCTCAATGGTAGCGAGTGCGCTACCTGAACTGAACATGCTTCGATTTACCGTTCACGGTTTCGAGTCCGCCTTTCGACCATCAGGTATAAGAGCGAGTCACATGTTGTGGCTCCGGCAATCGTGGGCCGTTCCCGTTAGGCTGGCCAATGGTTATTCATAGGTTCACTCCGGGTTCACTTGGCAAGGGTTGAACTGTTGAAGGCTATATTTTTCTTCCAAAGAAGGAGAGTCGCATGCTTCCAAGGCGCAGCCCGTACAGCCGAAATCTTTGCTTGTCAAATTGAATGTGTTAATAACACAGAGGACTAATTTTGTTTTAGTTAAAGTCACT
>JARFOD010031378.1:0-10593 GCA_031763545.1 Mopalia muscosa
ACAGATTAGCTTCATGTTGCCCCTAAGCTGTGAGAGCACCAGGGCAACAGGAAGCTCCCTCCCAACCCAACCCAACATGAATTGAAAATAATTAACATGTTTCACTTACTCATCTACCATTTGTTTGTAATCCAATACCCCAGCAATTAGCTTGGCTGCAAACCTGGGAAAAGCAAACATTGATATTTAATACAGCAGGAAAGTACAAGTTGAGATTTTGTATGTACATGTATTTCTGAAAGAAATATTTGTTTGTTTGATTGGGGTTTAATGTTGTACTCAAGGGTACTTCCTTTATATGAAGACGTGCCAGCCCAATCGGTGAAGAAAATCACCCTCGACACCACTGGCAACAAACAAAGACAGGACGGGACAAATACAGGACAATAAAAACAGGACGCAATAAAGACACCACAAACAGATCAACTTCCTGTTCCCCTTAAGCCATGAGAGCCCCATGGTAACATGAAGCTCCCTCCAATCACCTACCTAAAAGAAATAATCACCAATAATTCATGTACATGTACATGTACTAGTATGAGGTTATGTCAAACAACAACTTTTCACATGAATAAATTTTGTTTGTTTGTTCATTAGTGTTTAACTTCGTACTCAAGGGTATTTCACTTATATGCAATTGCTGGAGCCACAACATGTGACTCACTCATATATGATTATCTGATGGTTGACAGACAGACTAGAACCTTGTGCCCAGGAAATCGAAGCAGATTCAGTTTAGGAAGCGCATTCGCTACCACGGAGCCACGGCCGCAGGCTACAACATGAATAAAGGTTGTTGACATAATAAAGAATTTGTCTATTTGACAGCTTGGGTTTTATGACATATTTTATAAGGGCATTTCACTCATATGACAGTGTGCCAGCCCAATGGGACAAGGAAATCCGCCTGGTATTAAACAAATTAAGACAGGAGAATCACAAGACATCCCAAACAGATCATCCTTGAGTTGCCCATTAGGTCTGAGATCCCCAGACACCCCAAACAGATCATCGTTGAGTTGCCCATTAAGATCCCCAGGGTAACAAAAAAATTCTGCCCAGCAGCTGCCATATAAACATGCTTGATTGAGTGATGTTCAAAGTGTTGTTGGATAATATTTTGTTTACATGATGTACATGTAAGTATACTACAACCGAAAATTGTGTTGTGTTGTAATGGAAAATAACGTTTCCCTGAAAATTATTGAAGTTTGTCGACACTTGTAATATTCTGTCTACAACAGCAATTACAAGGACAGGACAAGACATGTGGTAAAATGAGACAATTGGCTCCATTTTAACCTTCATCTTGGACCCAGAGTTGGCATCATGTTGGTCTTTATTTCATACCAAGATTGGCTTCATTTCTCAGATCCAGATTTGCTTCAAATTAGCATTCATCTTGGACCCAGATTAGCTCGTTATTGGTCTTTATTTTGGACCCAGTATGGCTCATAATGGCCTTTATTTTGGACCCATTTTGGCTTCATATTTGTCTTTATCTAGGGCACAGACTGCCTTAATATTGGCCTATATCTCAGTTTGTTTGATGGGGTTTAACGACATACTCAAGGGTATTTCACTTATTGTCCACTTCACACTGCACCTAGCCTTATTTCGGTGGAAACCGAGAGGAAACCTAGTTAAAAACCACCCCTGTGATTAGTGGAGCCAACAACATGTGCCTATATCTCAGACCCAGATTGGTTTCACATTGGGCTTTATCTCAGACCCAGATTGGTTTCACATTGGGCTTTATCGCAGACCCATATTGGTTTAATATTGGGCTTTATCGCAGACCCATATTGGTTTAATATTAGCATAGTGCAGGCCTTCTGATTTGAGGTGAGTGATCAGTGTTAAAGTATAGAACAGCACACCCCAAATCAAAAGGCCTGGAAAGACCTACTGACCTGAGTTGTCCCTTCTCATCACTGTAGTCTTGTGGAGGTAAAGTCAGCGCGGGGTTCACATTCAGTAAGAGAGGGTATCGGGGTGACAGATACGCTACATCCAACCACCAGTCAGCCAGCTGTTGAAAGATAGTCATTGATTGGTTAATTTAACCACATCAGCCCCCTACCAGTAACTGTGCACAGGAATTGTTAATTGGTCTTTTATGCGGACCTGCCTACTCTAGAAGAAATTTATGTGTAAAAATAACCATTTTTATGAGTATTTTCTTACAATTTTTCATACTTTGTGATAAAGCATAGAATAGAACTGTTATTTCTGTGAGTATTTTGATGGCCTGTTGGCGTATTCAACATAAATGATGTGTACAAAATACTCCAGAATACTCCGGCCAGGCAGGCAGGTCTGTCTATATCACAACCAAGGGTAGTTCACTTAATTGACTTTGATATGTCAGTCCCTGGGGGAAAACCAAGAGGAAACCTTGTAATACCCCCCTCCCAATATCTTATTACCTGTTGTTCACTACACTAAATACTTGATGTTGGCATAGTGTGTGCGTAAATGTGCATCAATCTATTAAGTCTTAATACTCCAAACATTTGTCCCGATTCATAATGTAAAATAAGATGTGCCATGTAAAAATTATGGAATATAGATTTTCTCACCCAATTATCTGTTGTGTTGGCTCTTTGAAGAAGTTTTTCTTGTAATTCTGGCCCCGGACTTTTAGCGAACTTCTGGACAATCTGTTGACACAAATGATACATTGTACATACAATTGACTGTCTATTAAGACTTGGTTAGTGTTCAGCAACACACTCAAGGGTATTACACTTCCATGACTTTGCTCACATGGTTTGTTTGCTGATTGGGGTTTAACATCATACTCAAGAGTATTTCCCTTTAATAATGAAGGATTGTCCACTTCCCATTCTACTTTAGTTAATTATGGCGGAAAGCTGTAAGGAACTTTGTAAAATGCCACCACTACAATTGCCGGAGTAACATTGTGCGACTCCTTCACATACTCCGAGACTGACCACCCCCCCTCACCTCGATTTTGTTATTATTGCATATTCCTATTCTTTATCCACGAACAGAACCGATTCAAAAATTTGAATTTGAAGACTCAACTTTAATGACAAAACTTGACTGCAATGTCACTGCATTATTAACAACAGTGGTGTTTTGATATCATGTAACCTGGAGAGAATCAACAGTCTGACCGCTGTGCATATATATGTGTATCAACAGTTTCCATGTATTGTATACTAGTATTGACGCCACATGTGATTGATTGGTATTGGTGTACAAAGGGATTGATCACAGCTTGAATGGAATTCAGCTAAACATTGACACGGTCTTTCAAAATATACATACATAATAATTTGCCAAAGATACATAGGATGGCCCAATTCGCGCCAATTTTGCTCCAGGCATGGAGTAAGACGAAATTGACAAAACAGTTGAACAAGTCCTCCACCATAAATTGGCACTGCTTTCAGTTGACAAAATGTCTTGTCAACACTAACAGATTATATTATAAACAAAATGTGAAAAAAAGATTGAATTACTTCAAAGAATAAAGCATGAAAGAGGTAAAACTGTTTTTTAAAATGATCGGAAATACATTTTGACTGTTTTCGCTGCTTTTATTTTTCAATGTACCAGCTTGATGAAAAAGGCCTACTTCTCGGCTGTTATTATACCTACAGAACTGATTTTTTGCACATTTCATCTCAACATATTAAACTAAAAACAGGTCCTTTGGATTTTTAATATCTTTTTTCGTTTTTTAAAAATAGTTATAAGAAGTTGAAATTTCACTATTTTGGTTCATTTTTACCACAATTTTGCAAGAAAACTAAGACAAACAGGAAAAAACTAAATGACAATTTTTTGGTTCATATAATGTAATTTCCTCTCATTATACATAATACATTTATGCAAAACTGAACAGTTGACATAAATGGCATATTTGAAAAAGATGTAGCAAAAATTTACTTTTTTGTTAAATATTTTTCTAGAAGTTTAGAAAAAAACAATTTACTAATTATTGTTCCGCAGAAAAAGACGATTCAGAATATATATACATGTGTTGGGAAATTCACAGTAGTAAGTAAAACAGGGAAATGTAAAAACACTCAGTAGCGGGTTAGAGTATCCTTAATTCATTTAAAAGCTGTATCAAGACACAGGACAATCTCCACAAGTGTTAAAGTACATATTTGATTTGATTTATTCGCCATAAACATTTATAATATGATGGTACAAAAATATAATTAAAAAAAGATATAATAGGTGGGAATAAAACCCCAAGGGGCTTGCTCTATCCCATTTTGTGTGTAATAAATTAAATTGGCCTAATTCAATAGAGTATAAATGGTGTCGACAATAAATTACATCTTAATACATGTAATATAAGATTAAAACTAAACAAGCCCACACTAACCACGCATATTAGTAACCGCAGGGGTGAAATGTTAACAATATTTTGTCAAGAGTTTGTTCTCCAATTTTGTCCTGCAGGCCATAGTACACTATGTTAAATTCTGGGGAGCTTTACTGATAAGCTAAATTTTTACTTGACATGTACTGCAAATTTACATAAATTTCTACACCTGAGGTAAAAAAAGTTTCTTTTTAACTGGAGGCAAATTAAAAAAAGAAAACAACTTAAGTATCTCTTTTGGTCACTGCACTTTACAGTTTTGTAAAATTTACACTTTTAAAAAACCCAGCTAACAGTGCAAAAATTGCTACCATATTATTTTCTTCTTTTTTTTCTTTCTCACAAGCATATAAAAACTTTAGACTAGGAGCTATTTCATAGGGTCAGTGGGATAAGAAGAAACAAGACATTTTTTGTAGGCCTTCACCAATTGGGCATATTTTGATAGCAAACACGTCTTTTATAATATTTTTCGCTCATGCAAGCATGTGTATCAGTTTTATTTAATATCTAATGTTTTGCACAATGTCTATAAAAAAAATATAAATGACAAAATAACATAAAAATCCCGCCCACCTAGCCAATTTTTTTCAGTTCATTAGAGGAAATTCAGCATTTTTTTGTAAGGCCTGACTACCCTGGAAAATCCTCCAACCATTGAAACAACCCTAGCTTGTAAACTCCATGTCTAAGTGGGAAATTTTGAAAAAAATTTTTTTAGCCTACTGTAGGATTTGAACAGAAATTTGTGACTTTCCATATTTTCGAGAATTTTACATTTTATCCAGAATTGGACATATCGTATCTGTGGTTATGGTCCACGCTCTTCACTAGAACATTTGACCTTGTTTATATAATTACTTAATACTAGCATGTTAGATACCTTATCTGTGGTTATGGTCCACACTGTTCACTAGATCATTTGACCTTGTTTATTTAATCACTTTATACTGGTATATAGCTTCTACCTCTCCTTTTCTTTGGTCAATTTACACCTTATGATGATACAGGCATATGTATCAAAACGTTGTGTTGTATCACAAAACAAGAAGTGGTTATCCAGAAATTGTATAATTATGTATATTACCCACCTGTTCTGTCTCTTTGAACTCATCGGCACTAACGAGGGGCTGAACACACCGGAGATATTTCTGTAGTGTTTGGTCTAGAGCCGGGACAGGTAGGTGTGGTAAGGAATCCTGTACACTAAACATACGACGCCCAGGTATCTTACCCTTCATCGGCATCCTGACTGGTAATGGAGGGTGGGCAATCTGAAATCCATAACAAAACCATTGTTATTGTACTGTACTAGTTTGATTGTTTGGGATGTAGCAGAACACTGAAAGGTATGAAGATTGGAAACGGTACAGAGCATGTTGTTTGTTTGATTGGGGTTTAATGTTATACTCAAGGGTATTGTCCACTTCACATGGTTCTTGATGGTGGAAACCAGGAGGAAACCATATAATAACCACCTTATGATTGTCAGGGCCACATGGGACTCACTCATGGGCTCACAAACTCAATCACATGAACGGTACATCGAAGTAGGATTAGTAAGCACAAATACTAACTACTAAGGCCCTGTACGGGTGAGGCATCTGATGTAAGTCCTCATATGGAGGTTGGCTGGGCTGCTTGAACCTGTGATGTGTAAGCTTATATCAAATGGGCAGATGTAGTCAAACACTAGTGTAAGCCATATATATTTGATGACTGCAGCAACAATGAAAGAAAATATTTCAGGTGACATCTCATCCAAAAGAAACAGTACAGTTCTTTACCCACATGTCAGCTTTACAACCCAACTGAGTTCAATAAGTACATGTACATTATGCACATGTGTTCTATGTTACCCGCAATGATCTTTACCACCCACAGGCGTATTGTACTACCCACAGCTATTCTGTACAATCCAAAGGTATTCTAAACTACCCACAGGTGTTCTGTATTACTCCCAGGTGTTCTATACTACCCATAGGTATTCTGTTCTACCCACAGGTATCCTGTACTACCCATAGCCACAGGTGCTCTGTACTACCAACAGGTGTTCTCTACATGTCAGATGTGTTTATAACCTAAAGGTGTTCTGTACTTTCCACAGGTATCCTGTACTACCCAAAGCCCACAGGTTTTCTGTACTACCCAAAGGTGTTCTGTATTACCAACAGGTGTTGACTACAAACCAGGTGTTCATTAGCCACAGGTGTTTCGCACTCCCCACAGGTGTATTCTGTACTACCTATATAGGTATTCACTGTTCAAAGGTATGCCGTAATACCCACAGGTATTCTGTACTAGTACTACCCACAATTGTCCTGTTCCACCCACCAGTGTTCTGTACTACCTACAAGTGTTATATACATGTACTACCTTTAATGATGGGTGTTCTATACTTCCAACAGGTATCATGTACTACACACAGCTATCCTGTACTAAACATCTGTATTCTTTTTTCTCTGTCTTCATTTATTCAAAATATATAGTAAAACAATAAATATCAAACTATATATTTAATCGTAATAAATATCAAAGTATGTTTTTTACCTTGCTTTTTTGATCGAGAACTGATATACAGATCCCCATCTTCAGGATATTTGTCAGTTGAAAATATTAAAATACACTAGATCCAGTTAGCCCTAATTACAGGTAGGTGGGCATCACATTAATATCCTTATCATGGGTTACTTTGGATGTTGATATATTATCGCAGTAAAAATATATTTCATATTGAAAGAAAAGCTACTGTCAAAAATATGCTTTGTTTTTAGTGACAGACACCTAAAAAAACTGACCAGTCAGGATCGTACAATGAAAGAGTAAATATTCCAACAGGGAACTTTGAATTACATTTCATATACATTAATTATTGGTCAGCAATTTCATAAATATTGTGTTACAGAGCTATACTTAAAGCTTATTTCCTGGAGTGATACCAATGAGGGTCATGTAGTACTGGAACAACACACAGTGTTAGCAGATTTCTTGAACCAAAAATTTTGCTTATTAACTACAATTTATTTAAGCTGAGAAAGTAGCACCCTGAAAAGTTGAAACTGAAACTATGTCATAGTCACACATCATGACTACATTGTAACATTGTAAATTTATGTCAATTGTGGAAAACATTGTGAGGTCCTTTTCCCTGTATTAAATTTCACTTTCACTTTTAGTCAATCTTCCGTTGAAAGTACAAATATAACTCTGATTATGGATTATCACAATACTAATATTCTGATCATTCTCCCGCTGTATTAGGTTTCACTTTCACTTTCAGTCAATCTTCTGTTGAAAGTACAAGTTTTACTCTGATTATGGATTATCACAATACTAATATTCTGATCATTCTCCAGCTGTATTAGTTTTCACTTTCACTTTCAGTCAATCTTCCGTTAAAAGTACAAGTATTACTCTGATTATGGATTATCACAATACTAATATTCTGATCATTCTCCAGCTGTATTAGATTTCACTTTCACTTTCAGTCAATCTTCCGTTGAAAGTACAAGTATTACTCTGATTATAAATTATCACAATACTAATAATCCTCTCAATCTCCACCTGTAGCACATTTTATAATCACTTGAAAATACAGGTACTTCTTTGACTAAACATTACACCAGCTGTTGGTTGGTTAATATTTTGTTGGTTAATATGTGGCAGGTTTCTAGATTCCTACATTACTAGTCACAAATTCCCAGTCCTTTGAATAATGAACAATTGTGTCTCTCCACATATGAGTAAACTAACTTCACTTCCCTCCAAGTCTTTATGATCTATGAATTAGCATCAGAAACTCCCATATTTATACCCAAGAATAACCAACAGGAGGCACTTAGTAATAATGTCTATAAATAATTGTTTGTTAAAAACATAATAATCAATTTAAAAAAGTGGTAGATCATTTTATCACCAACTTTTATGGTATATTTTAAGCTGATATTACTGATCTTTTTCATTTTTTACAAGATTTTCGCTTTAGAATAATTATTATAAATAGAATACATGCACATGTATATAATAATTACAAAGTTTACATGAAATGTCGTCATAACTTTTACACCTATTATAGTAGTCACTTGACATCTTATATTTAGACACATCTGGACTAAAGCATAATACACTGATATATATATAGGCCTATGGTCAAAGGTCAGGGGTCAATCTATTGTAGTGCCAACATAATGCAGATTAACAGTCATAATTCTAATAACTAGGCCAGCCATGATGTTTACCTTCTGTAATAAACAGCGAATCATTTCTGGAAGAAATTATGCAACTTTATTGGTGACGGTAAGGGTCATGAATATTTACATATAGTGCATGGGTTTAGCCAGAAACCAAAAGTATGGTGTCCAAAATGGCCCTGTTGATTCACTTTTTGAGTAACTGAGTTTCCATTTTTTTTTTACAGCTTCTCTATCTCCTCAGTCCTGCAATTTAAAGGTCCTCAATACAGGATGTCAAAATGAGGCAATTGTTCAATTCAGTGTGTCCAAAGGACGATTGGACACCCCCTTTGGTTTACATCAATTGCCTATTGGTGTAAATAAATGGACACTTCTGGCTAGAAGAACAGGGAAGCCAAAATTAACAGGAGGAAGCAGAAATCCTGTTTCAAACAGTTTCTTGTTTCTTTATATAATCGCGGTGTATTCCAACAATAATCGATTCCATAATGATGGAAAGTTAATTTTCCCCCAGTCCTAAGCAAAGACAGCATTGCTACTCTTCAAGCAAAATGTCCTTAGCCAGGGGCCGAAATTTATGATGACAGTTTGCCATAGCTCCCTGACATACCTGAGGTTGACTGGGCCTGTGCAGTTGTGGAGAACGGACAGAATGGGGTTTCCCCATGGCTATGCAAAACTTAATTTAGGAAGAACCATTTATAAGTTTCCTAAATTGTTTGCAATCTTCGTCTTCATTTGCATTTTGTGACTGATTTTGATCAATTTTGACTTGTGATTATCAATGAAGATTGTAGTTTAAAGGCATAATTTTCGTATTTAAAAAACCTGCAAAGCAGGGGGAAATTTTAGAGGACCCATTTTAAGGTTATACCAGAAAAGAATAGAGCACATGCCTTAATTAAAGTGTACCTGTATCAAAGGAGGACCAGTAGTCTGGCACTGACAACCTAACTATGGCTACAGGCCTATGATAGAAAATAATCAGATAAACCTATCCAATGTAAAGTGACATCTTCAATTAGTTGTAAGTAACATGTAGGTCGACAAGGTATGTTAGTCAGATAAGCTTATACACTGTAATGTAGGGCTTACACATAGTACTTGTTGACATATGTACAAACTGTAGGCTGTCCAAGACTATTTAAGACCTATTGACTGTTCTGTTATTAAGTCATATTCTAGTATACAATTATCTATAAGCTTAGATATGAATCGCTAGACAGACATGTAGACTTATAAGTTTTAAACGACATTTAGAAGTGGAGTCAGAGACATGAAGACTGTCCGAGACTATGTAAGACTAACACATACCTGCTGTTTTATTATTAAGTCAGTCCAGTTGCTTTATATTTACCTAGTTTTCTCTGGTGTCCCGGATATTTTTACCTGGAATAATTTAATCAGGCCAAGTGAAAACTATAGGTACATGAAGGGCAGGGCAATACATAGGACAGGGTCAGATAGAGGTCTAGGCATATGTTTAAAACATGCTATTTAGACACCCATACAGCTATTTGATACACCCTGTAATTGATACACCCTGTTATTTACACATCCATACAGCCATTTCATACACCCTGCTATTTCCACACCCAATCAGCCATTTGAAACACCTTGTTATTTACACACCCAAGCAGCCATTTGATACACCCTGTAATTTACACACCCAAGCAGCCATTTGATACACCTTGTTATTTACACCCCCAAGCAGCCATTTGATACACCCTGTTATTTACACCCCCAAGCAGCCATTTGGTACACCCCGTTATTTACACACCCAATCAGCCATCTGATACACCCTGTTATTTACACATCCACTCAGCCATTTGACACACCCTGTTATTTACACACACAATCAGCCATTTGACACACCCTGTTATTTACACACCCAATCAGCCATTTGATACACCCTGTTATTTACACACCCAAGCACCCATTAGACACACCCTGTCATTTACACACCCAAGCAGCCATTTGATACACCCTGTTATTTACACATCCACTCAGCCATTTGACACACCCTGTTAT
>JARFOD010031389.1:0-10592 GCA_031763545.1 Mopalia muscosa
AATGATCAGAAGATACATACTCATATAAGACAGATACTTCAGAAATAGCATTATTAACATGTTCACTGGATATACAATGATCCAACCAAGATGTAGTAAGATGAGCTTCACTGAGAAAAGTGTAACTATCACCAGGTAATAAGTTAAAATCTGAAAAATACACGAGTGAAAAAACCTTAAGTCCAGTGTAATACGACAATCAAACAAACATATGAACGTTGTTGAGAATAAGTATTCTCAGAAACATTCTCGCGTGGTGGATGGAACAATGGCATCCACAGATACATATAAAAGTATAAACAGTGAGAGATCTGAGTCGCAGATACTTTCTGAGATTCGGTGCCTAGACTCTGTTTAAGTCAGAAAGCCACATCCCAATACTACGAAAATACTGTTAACTCCCCCCGCCAATAATTAATGATGGAAGATGTACAATTATATTTATCCCGCGCATAACTTGATTTAATGCTAAACATTATAGATCATAATTTAAAATTCAAATGAATTTGTTTTACAGACCTTGGATAAAGCTGTCAAAAGCTCAAATTACACCGAGATATTCATAAGGCCGTGTTTTTGAGACCATCCTTTGTATGACTGTCGATTATTGCCTTAGCTAAGACTACTTGCCTTATGCAAATTACCAAAAGGGAAATTGTCCTATTCATAAGGTTGTTTTGCCACATTGTCCCAGAATCGTTTTGCTTAGGAAAGCTACAGTCCAAAACTAAATTACGATCTTATATATATATATATATACACCAGTTTGAACCCCCGAAGATACTGGCAACAAAAGAAATACAAGAATCAGATGACTTTATTCAAAAGTTATCACCAACAAATGAGCTTCCAGGGCAACACGAATCTTTCTCCCAACAAGTTCGTAGTATTTCTAACCTTCAATTCCAGGTAAATCATTTTGAGGCTAGTCATGGTGTCTCTTCTGGGTTTAGTACTCATTTACATGTAGCAAAACCATAATTATGAAAGCTGATCAAAGCTTCCAGTAAACAAGCCCGTAATAACAGATGTCTGAACAGCCATTAGATTATATTCTACCTACGGCTTTATGTGCGGATGAAATCGTGATATATCTTACTTTGATGTTATAGATTTAACAAAATCTATTTGGTCGATTATTTTCTTACAACTTTACAGCAAAGAGGCCTTTGGTCGGGACTTTGTGTTGCATGCTTTGTATTGTTATAAGATACTCGAGGGAGGCTTCCAAGAAAACTTGTGGTATATAATGTATTTGTATTCTTTCTTGACTGCCTTTTCTTAGTCAATTGAGAGCTATTAAAGTGAGTTATTATAGTTAGTTATCATAGTGAGTTATCATAGTGAGTGAGCCATTATAGTCAGCCATAATAATGAGTCACTGAGTCATTATAGTGAGTTATTATAGTACGACATTAAATTGAGTTATTCCACTAATCTGACAACCCACCAACCAAGTGGGTAAATTAAACAATTCAAAACTTCACAAAAATTAAAAACCTCAACACGCAACACTAGGACACCACACTAGCTGAGTCTTGTGTAACCTTTAAGTCATTTGGGATTAATAGAGCAATAGGAAGCCTAATGCATCCTCCCATTCAATCAAACCTTGTTAACGAGAAAGGTAAGATAATTGTTCTTATGGTATCTAAGGCAGAACAGTTTAACACGTCGTTTGTGATGCATTTTCTACAAATCCAATGAGTGATTAGGAAAGCTGATTGAATTTTGTCTAGAAAGCTCCCGAGCTGACCAACCAGGAGATGGATTGATTGGTGTTTACCGCAAAAATTTAATGTTCTTTCACTCACGAGACGAATGTATCCAGAGGTACTGTAAATTTTTAAATACCGTTGGCTTAACGTTGTATTAAAAACTTATTCACTTAAATGGGATCGTGGGATCTTGCTCCATCACCAACCGAAAATATAAATGAATCTAATTACCCTTTCTATTCCTAAAGATGCGCCTAACAGTAACACGTAATATACACCGCTGAACATCTCAGTATTCAAAACATAGCGACAGCATTAGAACGAGGTAAACGGAAGTCCTGTGTAACAAAACGAAACTTACCTGCTCTCTTGTTAAAACTAATAAGATATTCATATGGATACCAACTTCTTGGTTTATTTGTCACAGCGTTTCAATCCCATTTCAGAGAGTGTTTTTAACTGTGAAAACGTTGTGAAAAATAAACCAAAAAGTTGTTATCCATTTGAATCTCTTATTAGTTTTATGTTACCCAACAACTAAATGCCACTTAAAGGACTTGCTGTATTGTTGCTATGGGTGGCTATGGATATACTCATCAAATTCGTCTTGAACGACAGCTCTACCAAAAGCATCTCACTTTATAAAAACAGACATGACCCATACAGTCTACCATAGTTAATCGATACATTCTATTGTATCGTAGATTAGTTAACGTTCGTCGATTAATTGGATGTTATCGCTTTGTTTTAAGGTTAGTTCATTTATTTGACGGAGGTGTACACCTACACTAATTGACTTCACAAAGACAAAACGGGAAACGACAGATGACCCACAGCAAAAATTAAACCTAGAAACAACTGACCCGAGAACTTAGGCTCCAAACAGAGCGAGAGCGGAAATGTAGTCTCAGGAAGTGACCTTGAAAGATGGAACAATTTACTAGGTAGCCAGGACGTCACGATCTCCGTTAACACATTGACAAGATTGATTGACCAAAAACCTTCTGACCCATGAATAAGGAATATAAATCCACTAAAAGAGGAGAGTGTATCAGCAAGCCGCGGAATAACTTAACTATTCTGACCACATTCTACGAATACCACGCTACATCTCCAAGTGAACTTTTAGCGACAAGGCTATTCCCTAACAGGAGATTGATAACCAGCTGTGAATTTCACTTGTCTTCAGTGAGAGGTATATTAAACACATAACCCACAGTGTTTGTATATATTAAAGTAAAACTATATAACAATTAGTAACATTTAAAAACCGGCTTAAACTTTGCTTGTATTCTTTCTCAATTCTTTTAATGTGCTTTAGGACTGCAGAGAAACTGACAGATTCCACATCAACTTAAGATAGATTATGAAAAGAGAAAATAACTTCTTACTTCTATTAAACTAATCAATACATTATTAGTTATTTTCTTCTTTCGAATTTATATGGGTTTTCTATTTTAACTCTAGCTTGCAGTCTGTTGGAGAACTGATTCAGAAAGTTATAGTAGACCATGGCATGAGGTAATGGAATTTAACTAATTGCCACTTAAATGCCAGAGAGATTTATTTGTAAAAACATAGAATGGACATTCATTGTACCTTGTACTAGATCTTGTGCCAATTGTACAATAGAAGAGATCAAGGAAAGTCGTCGTATAAGTACTTCACTTATATTGGATATCAAATAAGAAATAAATAAACAGTTGCAGCATGTTCTTTTTGGTGCCGATAAAGTGTTACCTTCCAGTTCCATTTGGTCTCAATTACTTAGCTTTTAGTAATAAGACATTTATTTTCAGTACCAGACCTTTGATTTAATGTATCGTAAAAAGATAATGTCTATCTGCCAAGCAAGAAACAGCGAGTAAAGTTTTTATATCCGTCATATACAATGCGTCAAAATATGCAGTCCCTTTACAGATAGCTGTTAGTACAGATTGATACCATTTCACTGACAGTAAGTAGAACATCAATTTTGTCAATTTATCCTTTGTAAGTGTTCTCCAATGGCACCAATTTATTACGTAGATCCAATTATAGCCAATGCCTACACAAAGTTCACAAGTGACCTGGTTTTATTAGGATTTATGAAATAGAGTTGTCAATTCAGAGCCAAATTAGTCCAAGAAACGTGGCACGTTATAGATTTATAATGAGGGAGAGAGTTGGGATTGGCTCGCGTCAAGAATGATTAGTGCGTTCCTTTGATAAGCGTTTACGGTCGTACTCAATGATACCGACTTTGGCGGTGTTGGGAGGAAAACAGGTGAAACCTCAGCAGTCATGGTTTACCAGGTCTTCATCATGATATAGATACTAACACTCAACTCGGTACATAAATACCCTCGTTTACCAGCAGAAATTTATAAATCTAAACACTAAGCATTTAAGCCGTTATTTACCATTCTATTTGTTATTTATCTGCCATCCAAGATGACCACAAGGGGGAGCTTATCCATATTATCCAATCATGAAGCTGTATCAGCTTCTTGTTGTTTGAATCGTTTGATATTGTCTGGATGACGAGAAATTTAAAACTCAAATGTAATGTAGTAAGGTTATAATGACACTTATTAAAAATCTTTTACTATGTCACTAGAATTCCGGATATATTTCACGTTTTATCCGTGAAACAGTATTTCTTTCCCGTTCATGTATAACTGGCCATTTTCAGTATCGATTTCAAGATACGGCCTTCCAGGTAGGTTAAGTTAGGAACAAGGGCGTTGATACAAATGTCATTTTTTCAACATGCCCATGTCTGAAATGGCTATGCAAACGAGGAAAACGTAATATCCGACCAACATTCTTGGAGAAAACAATTTAACATGCCTTGTCGATACTAAATGCCACATAGACAAGTATAAATAATTTGAGGCTGGTGGATGCCTATTATCAGTTTAACAAGTCCGTGAAAATCTTTCTCACTGCCAGACTAAAATACTTGGCAAACAAGAGAGGAAACATCGTTATAACCACCCATCTGATTATCCGAACCATATCGTGAGTCTCATATATCATAGGTGGATACGAGGACTAGATCGTGAGAGCGAAATCAACCATATCAGTTACGATGTTTATATATTTTAAAGATGTTCTGTAACTGGTCTAGTTCTTGTCTGTTACACATGCGCAATGCCACAATACATCGGTAAATTGGCAACAGGTTGAAACAGAAATAGATCTGTCAAAAACCGAAACTAACCGCAAATACGTTAAGATCATTTAATCAGATTTCTCCAATCGGGTACTTAGTATAATTAGTTTAATTCACTGTAGGAAGAGCATTATCTCAGTCAAGAAGATAACGCATATGTCATTTGTGATCAGGAAAACTATACAGAAACCAATTCCTCGTTAAAATACGATTCCCTAATTAAATTTAATGAACTTACAAATATGAAAAGATGTATCTACCCCGGGTAAGACAATCTTATATATCAATGTGTGGGTTGATCGATTTTGGATCCTGTTAACACAAGTCTGTATGCTGTTTAATAACAAAATTGAACTTCTCACTCAGCCGGGTTTAAAACCCGTTGTGGATATCTGCGTGACGGTAAGACATAACACCAGTTCAGATCTAGTAGATTATCAGTGTGGACAATCTTATAACTTACATCGCCAGATCTATCCCCCTATCAGAGTAACCAAAGACAGAATCGACAACGGATACAAAATAAACGTTTCCGCGACCTCTTTTAAACACATCAATGCATAATTAATTAAGTGGACATTGAGTTATCTTATTCCACAATAGTGTGTGCTTTGTCAAGCCGTCTTAGTGTGTATCCAGTTATCGTTTGATGCTTTTAAAGGTACACTGAATCAGACACAAAGTTATCCGGATAGAAATGATGTTATTATTCAGAGAGGACCCAGATATCTGATACGTTTTTACTACAAGGTGAACCAAGATTCCAAAGATGTTTTTATTTCACAGGAAACCCGGATGCCAAGAACAATTGTATTTCACAGGGAACCCAGATACCAATGATGCTGTTATTTGAGAAGGGACCAGGTTCCAAATAAGTTTTTATTTCAGAGTTAACCCAGATACAAAGATTTTTTTAATTTCACATTGGACCCAGATACCAAAGGTGTTTTTATATCAAGGTGAACCCAGATACCAAAGATGTTTTTATATCAAGGTGAACCCAGATACCAAAGATGTTTTTATATCAAGGTGAACCCAGATACCAAAGGTGTTTTTATATCAAGGTGAACCCAGATACCAAAGGTGTTTTTATATCAAGGTGAACCCATATACCAAAGATGTTTTTCAGTTAACACATATGACCTACATGTTAATGTGTCTGCAAATGGAATCAATTACAGCCAATTGGTGGAGTAGTGTGCGATTAAGATCAGTCACACAAAAGTAAAAGTAGAATGGATTAGGTTAAGTAAGAGCTACAAAAGGCATTTGGGCATTGCCATGTGTGTTCATATTTCGTTTAGCATCTAAGCTTTATGTTATTGAAAACATAAGATTACACAAGCAATGAAATATGGTTTAAGATAAAAATGTAGGCGATAGGTTTTTCTAAATTCAAGTTAGTTTTTGAACGATTGATAAAAATATATGTAAAAAATAAAAATCCGCCTTTAAAAAATATTTGCTAAATATCTTCAAAACGAAAATCAATATAAAAAACTGCATGACGGTTTTTTAGATAATGGCTTAAAGATTGTCTGTGCCAAATTCCAGAGACTTAGTGCAAATAGTTTACGAGAAATAAACGATTTAAAAGATAAAAATCAAGAAAAATTAAAGCTTGGAAAACAGCCAAAACGTATGTAAATGATTGAACTCCGGATTGTTTGACGATAACTCCAATAAATTTAATAAAAAAACGTGTTTTTTTAATTGAATGAAAAGGCGAAATATAGTTTTATCTATTGCATTAGTTTTTTAATACATAATTTTAAAACAATGTCTTTAAATGGCAGTTTTAACTCTGAAATTTGAGTGACGGTGGCTTCACAGATTTCATTCACACCTTTGTTAATGACTATCAGGAGTCCGACTGGGGACCTGAGTAGTATGTATAAATGTGTGTTCTACCACCCACAATCATTTAGCTCCTTGTCGACTGTTAGTTTAAATACACAACGGCCAGGTAATTAATTTGTTGGCCTTTCACTAATTGGTTTGTAGTAATAGTCAGCAGGTAGTCAGTTGAGGTGAGATAATCTCGTTAATCCCTTTCGCCCTTCGATATACATAATCTTTGAAGCACACAGTTTACAATTTAAATCTAAAAATCTAAAATACTTAATTTTTTGGTCAAACTTTTAGCATTATTAAGATATTGAAAAGAAGATTTCAGAAAGGAAAGTCAAAATTTTAGCCCTGACTAGAGGTAGAGTCCTTAAGAATATCTTGATAGATAAATGATGACATCCTTGATGTTCAAACTGGGGTTACGGCCGCTTCCTGTGTATGGAATTCGCGGCCTAAGAGACCCATAGAGTTGCATATATGGTATTTAAAGTGCGAAGGTAATAAGTGACAGTGACACGATTAACACAAGATTTAAATGAGAAATAAGTGACCTTAGTTTGGAGACCGGAAGTGTAGTTCGATGTATTGACCTTGAAACGAGGAAGCTTTAACACAGGGACAAGATTGATCGGGGTCAATGCTGGATTGAAGGTCACAACAAATTAGCTCTTCTGGCCCGTGAAATAAAAATGTAAATCCACACAAACAAAACCAGATTGCATTAGTAAGCTTCAGAGCAGCTTTAAGACAAAATGTATTCAATTTATAATTTAACAGTAACACGAATGTTTAAAGCAGAACAAATAAAACTATATTCACACCGTTCCAGGCCTTAGAAAATAATGGATATTTTTACATTTATAAACACACCATTTTGCAGCAAGTATGCAGAAATTAAGAACCTTTTTTTGTCTGTCATTTTCAGTTCAAAGAATGACGGCAATCATAAGTATACTATCAATATAAATTATTTTTTCACGCCACCAGTTTGTAAATTCCTGCCAAAAATCATTAACTACAGGACAGTCATAAAACATATGAGTATACAGTTTCAATCTCTTGACAGGATACACAGAGCGGACTCTCAATCTGTCTGATGATATAAAGATATTTTTTGCAAGGCAGTATCCTGTGTAACAACCGGAATTGGAAAGATGTTAATTTGCTTAACCTTGCAGATTTTATTCATTAAGGTGCAACTTTCAATCAGTCTTGTTGTATCCGTTATCAGAGTATCTTTCCATTTTTGGAAGCTTGAGGGTGCAAAAATGATTTTATTAATGATATGCCACTAGTAGTCCTTGTATTTTAATTTATATATTGGTACAGCTTTGTTTATATGTACTGTGAAATCTATGGCTATATTCTCTGGCACACTATTTTCAATCATAGTTCTCCTCCAAGCATAAGGGATTGCGTGTCTCAGATTATAATACCACATAAAGTCCACTCTTATATATCAATGTCATACTCCCGAATAGCATCCTGGGAAGCAGATTACCTGATTCATCCATAATTTGGTATAAATATTTAATACCAGCTTCATACCGTGGCTTCCAAAAAAAAGGGTTATGGTACCAATTGTGATATGTCTATTAAACCAAATACTTTGCTAAGCTATTTCTATGTAAGATAATTCTTCTTCATTCTATGTGACAAATAGCCAGCTATGCAACACTGGCACAAGGCAAGAAGATTTCCTGAAATATCTGATTTATCAAAAGCATAAGACAAAAATCGTTAATTTTCAGTTTAAAACATACACTTGGTACACGGTTCTAATTTTTGTCCGTTGAGTTTAGTAGTACCCATGTTGCCTTAAGAGCCCCAACCATTGAAGGTATATCTGTCTGGCGTATACCTCATTACAATAATCACTGATAATGGTACAATTTATGCTTCTTGTTATACCAAAGGAATTCATTAGTTAACCGTTCTGCCTCTTTGATAACCCAGTTTGGAGTTTCTAAGACAGAGAAAAGATAAATTAGTTTGGATAAAGTCAATGACTTGATGATAAGTACCTTACCCTGAAACGATAGCTTTCGTTTTTTCCATATACACAAAGTCTCCCTTAGATCTTTCACTTTATGTTTGTAATTTTGTAATAACATATCATTGGTAGGGGAGCTAAATGATCTCCCTAATGTGTGAACAGAAGAGTTTGAACATGTCATGCCCTGTAATATTTCATCTTGACTTTTATTTTTACCTAACAGAAGGCATTGTGGTTTTTTAATGTTCAATTTTAGTCCTGAATAGGTGTAAAAATGCTTAAAGATATTTATGACTATTTCAGCAGAAAACTTTTCTCTGACAAAGCAAGTTGTGTCATCGGGATAAAGAGATATTCTCACTTCCTTGCCATGTTTTCTTATTCCTTTGATTTTGGTGTTATTACGAATATTGATTGCCAGTATGAAGAGATAAGGAGAGAGAGGACACTCCTGTCGAACACCACTCTGAAAAGGGAAGAACCCAGAGCTGAAGTCATTGTTTAATACGCAGCTTGTTGTTTTCATCTGTAATGTTTGAATCCAGTCAACAAAGTTTTTGCCAAAACCAAAGAGTTCCAAAACATTTTTTAAATAGTTTAAGTTTAGATTATCAAAGGCTTTCTAGGTGAAAGAACAAAACAAGAGCGTCCTCCCCACTGTTTTCAGCTTGTTCTATTATGTCATATATGAGTCTAATGTTTTCTCCTATGTATCTATTTTCTAAAAAATCGATTTGGTCTGTGTGTATTAATGAAGGTGGTAATCTTTTTATTCTGTAAGAGAGAGTTTTAGCTATAATTTTATAATCTGTATTTAAAAGATCGATCGGTCTCCAATTAGACAGTCTTTTTCGGTCCCTTTCTTTCTTTGGTATAAGTGTTATAACCCACTCTCCGTTGATCTACAGATCTACAAAATGTAATGCATAGTGCAATAGATCTTTAATGTCATTCCATAGTAGTTTGTAGAACTCTGTCGGCAATCCATCATATTTTGAATTTTTTAGTTTTTTTAAAGCTAGTTTACAGTCTTGTTCTGTGATTGGCTCATCAAAAGTATTTTTTGATCTTTCCTTTAGTATTGCAAAGCCAATTTTGTATTTAATTTCCAAAATCCAGGTCCGCCTGCTTTGTACAATTTACCTATAATGGTTAAATGAATCAAAAAATGATCTGAGTATATAGATGGATATATATCTACGTCAGATGTATTCGGTAATAGGTGTTCTGATATCAACCAGAAGTCTAATCTGCATTGAATAAGTGGATTTCTCCTACTCCAGGTGTAATGTATAGTCTGTGGGTTATTTTGTCTCCAAATGTCTGTAAGGCTATACTCTGTAATAGTTCCTAATATTTCTTCTGTGTAAGCACTATTTTTTCTGATTTTTTGACCACCCTCCTTATCTAAGTTCAGATTTAATACAGTAATAAAGTTTCCCCCAATAATGAGATTAACACAGGAACAGTTTTCAAATTCTGTGATTTTTTCACCCCACAATGTTAATTGTTCCATGTATTTTTCTTTTGTTGGGGAATAGACATTCACAGCAGTGAATATGGTACCATCAATTTCTATACCAAGGATAACACATCTACCATTAGGGTGGGAAAAAGACTTGATGTATTTTGCTGTAATATTAAGCAGTATGGCCACCCCTCTACTGTTGCTATCACCATGGCTATAGAATATCTCCCCAACCCATCCACTACACCAGTAATTTTAATCATTTTGTGTCCTATGAGTTTCTTGCAATAAGTACATGCCCTTTACTTTTATACGTTATATACGGCATCTACAGGTTAAGCTCAGATAAAAAGGGGACTTTTATAATGTATAATATTGTACCTTCGTTTAAATTATTGGCCA
>JARFOD010031400.1:0-24117 GCA_031763545.1 Mopalia muscosa
TGGGTGAAGGAAATCTCCATGACACCACTGGCAACAAACAAATACAGGACAACAAAAGGATGCACTATGGACACCACAAACAGATCAGCTTCTTGTTCCCCATTAGCTCTGAGAGCACCAGGGCAACATGAAGCACCCTAAAACCACCCGCCCAGAGCACCAGGAAGCTCCTGCTAAACCCCAATTCTAGATATATGATTGTAACCTTCATAGGTCAACATTAAGAACATAGATGTTCAGAATGTTGTGTGCGAAGGTATTACTATAGCATCCCTTGCAACAAGCTTATCAGGATTATCTGACAGCCTGGTAATTGAAATGCATTCAATCTGTGGTGTTTAATATTGATTTATACATCAACATTTGACAACAAATGTCACATAACATGAAGTAGTGTAATATGCAATGAAACTGAGTAGTGTAATATGCAGCTAACACTAACATTTTTTACAGCTGTCTTCATGATTTATCCCCATTGGCCATAGCTCACAAAAGGCTATTTCACTTAAATTACAACAAATTGATGACCTGTTACTCTTCCTCCTCTATTGACTATGGTTTGTTCAATTGGGAACATACTCAAGGGTACTTCACTTATATGATGACGGATTGTCGACTAGGCACTGCACCTTGCTTTATTACAATGGATTGTTTGATTGGTTTTTAACGTTGTACTCTTATTACAATGGAAAACCTCATTAAAACCACCCCCGCCAGTCCTCTGATTCACTCGCATACTGCCAGTCCATTGGAACAGGGACTTAAAAGGAGATTGATAGATTTGTTTGTTTCACTTGTGGTTTCTGCCACACGGCATACTCAAGGGGGCTTATTACACCAGACAACCATAAAATGTGAAGCGTTTTGATAAAGTTGGAAAGTTACTATTCCTCCAGTGCTAATTAAAGACAGCATCACTAGACTCCAAACAAACTGCCCTTATCCAGAGGGCACTGTACTTAAGAGTATTTCATGAATTCATAGGACATGACAGCTCATTGGCCGAAGGAAGTAAGCTTCAACACCACTGGCATCATACAAATGCAGAACAATCTCAAAACATCACCAACTAATCGGTTTTGTATTAGCCACTAGGCTGTGAGAGCACCAGGGCAACAGGAAGCTTCCTCTCATCCACCCATATAACTGTGACATTAGCTTATTAAAATTATTGAATTCCTGAACTCAATTCTTTAATATCAATAATTTTCAAATCTTACTTCTCTTGTGAGTTCATCCAGTTTTTTTCTCAAATCTGATGTATCATCCCCAGCATGTTGTTTCGATATTAATTCCAATTCTGTGTCCAAAATTTCCTTCTTGGCCTACAAACACAGCATTCAAACAGGTTTGATATTGCGGGATTCATTATTTAGAATTAGAGAAACCAGATAATTATTTTTGAAATAGGTCCAAAGATTGAGAAGATCTACCCTCAAGAAACCATATAGCACTCTGATGGCTTTCTTAACAGCACAATATGGCTCTGATTATATCTCCTATAACTTCTGGTGTGACCACTAGTTTGCTTGTTTCTATGCTGGGGTTATGTGTTGTACTAAAGGGTATTTCACTTGTATGAGACAGATTGTGCACCTCTTTCTCTGCTCATGGAAAAATGAGAGGAAGCTTAACAAAAACTCTGTCATACGTGTATAATGATTTGAGTAGGATAAGTGGACTCTAAGCATTTATTCCAGCACAATTAGTGATGGAAACTATGATTAACATCACTGCAAATCAGGAGTGCATCAGCAGATCTATTTCATGCTGTACTGAAGGTAAAATATTTTGTTTGTTGGTGTTTAACGTCGTACTCAAGGGTATTTCATTTATATGACGATGGATTGTCCACTTCACACAGTACACAGCCTCACCATGGTTGAAAACCATGAGGTAACCTTGTAAAAACCACCCTGTGATTGCCGGAGCCACAACATGTGACTCGCTCATATACCTGTGGGCGAAAGGTGGACTCGAACCTGTGCCACAACATGTGACTCACTCATATACTCGAAAGGCGGACTCGAACTCGTGAACGGTAAATCGAAGCAAGTTCAGTTCAGAAAGCGCACTCGCTTCCACTGAGCCACGGCCGCGAGCCGAAGGTAAAAGAACCAATTAACAGGTTACTCATTTTGATTAGCCGTGTCAACAGAGTTAGTTAAGATTGTGTAAACATCATTTACCAATACCTCAACATCAGATTTAAATGACATGCTGTCTGATGCTTTCCTTGCCGTTAGTTCCCCTTTCAATTTGTCAATCTTAACTGACAAGTCTTTTATTGTCTGAAAGGGATGAAAACAAAAACAAAATTAGAAAAAAAATTCGAAATCTTTAAGCATAAATACAAACTTTCGAAACATTCTAGTTTCAGAATTTTTTTTTATAAGTGAAACAGTTTTTAAACAGCACTTGGTGGATGTAAAATGAACAAATCAAACAAGATGGAAGGAACACAAATTCTGATAAGTGTTTCACTATGTTCATAAGATTCACTAATATGGTGGTATGTCAGCCCTAAGGGTAATCAAAACCACTTCACACCACTTATAACAAACAAGGACAAGTCAGGATAGTCACAAAAAATCTTCACAAACAGATGGGTTTCATGAAGCACCTTAGCTCTGAGAGCACCAGGGCAGTAGGTATAACATTAAAACTATAATTGTAACCTTCATAGGTCAACATTAAGAACAGGAATCTTCAGAATGTTGTGTGCGAAGGTGTTACTATGGCATCCCTTGCAACAAGCTGATCAGGAATATCTGACAGCTCGGTAATTGAAATGCAGAATGAAATTAATTTTATTAGATTTACCCTATTTCTATTTAATAAGTCGGTAATGTTTTGTTTGGAGTTGATAAATAACAAACCTTCATTATAAGTGCTTTATCTTCAGCCGACATAGTCTTATTCTTCTCAATTTTTCCAAGCAACAACTGAAAAGAAAAAAAAAAATTCCATTTTTTAAATTTCTCTCATTTAACAATAGTATCTATATAAGGCTGGACGGAGGGAGGTGGATGTCCATCTCATCCCATCCCCAGCCATTCAGGTGATAATAAACCCAATATATAAAGTCTAAGCTATAATACTTCCGAGATTGATTGGTGCTTTACGCCAAGCTTAAGGGTATTTCACTTACATGAAGGTGGTGTATTCCAACAATAATTGACGCTAGCACAACCAATATGTGATTAGTTTTTATTAAGTTGAAAGGTTAATCTTCCTACAGTGCTAAATAAGAACAGCATGGCTACTCTTCAAACAAACTGCCCTTAGCCAGAGGGCGCCTTTCTGAGGAGTGTAAAGCAAAGCAGTGTACGGCAAAAACAAATATGAACTGGCTTGAGTTGAATACTATTTTCTGACACTTCTTAGATCTTAAAATGTTTTGGATTATATCTTCAATTTTGTTTTTGCTTATATATATCAGTGACAATGACCATCAAAGAACTGTACTGAAATCTTAAGACAGCATGAAAACTGTGATGTCCTGTTTTTAAGTCAAATTTAGTGTGCAATATGTTTGTTTGATTGGTGTTTAACGCTGTACTCAAGGGTATTTCACCTATATGAGGACGGATTGTCCACTTCACACTGTAAATGATGGAAAACCGAGAGGAAACTTCCCCCAAGATTGTTGGAGCCAAAACATGTGACTCACTCATATACCTAATGGTCGACAAGCGGACTGGATCCCGTGAACGGTAAATCGAAGCAGGTTCAGTTTAGGAAGCGCACTCGCTACCACTGAGCCACAGCCGCAGGCAGTGTGCAATATGAATTGTTAGTTTATTACGCAAAAATAATTAACTGCTCTGGAATGGGATTATCCCGAGAGGCAGTGTGAGTTGTACGTATTACAGGGAAAATGGGCAATTTTCAATATATGTATCTGACACAGAGTGGGTTATTCCTATTTTGTATCACACCAGTCTGAATGACAAGACAACTTTTTCACATTAACTTGACCTCTATATAGTCATAATTCATGCGGCGGAGTGTCCGGCTCTAGCCTGTGCTATGCGTATGGTCAGTCAAGCAACAGGACATAGCTTACTGTAGATTATACCCGAGTTGCAGTGCACCAACTACATAAATTCAAAGAACTTTTCTTTCCTTGAATTTTGACACAAGTTTGACATTCAGAGGTTTTACCTTTTGTTGTTCTATATATTCCTGTAAAAGCTGTTGTTTCTGCTTCTGAATTTCAATTTTCTTTTTAAGAGCTTCTTGCTGTAAAAAAATAAAAAACCAATTCACATTGACTAGTTGACAAGGCATCAAAAGTGTTACTATTTCAGCACAATAATAAACAACTTTCCCACTTGTGATCCCATCATCCCTACACCTTGACCTTGACATAAATGTGTCCAAGACGTTTCACAGTTATATGAGCATGTGTGTGAAGGCTCATTCTAACATCACACATTAACTTGGTAGAATAAAGACATATTTACTGATCATATCTAAGGTGATAGGTTATTGCACATAATGACGAAAACTTCTCTTTAATCCAGAAAATTATAAACTCTCAATGAGCTAATATGACATACAGATACCTGTAAGGAGTTACAATTGCAAGATTTCACCTAAGTGGGGTTTTTTTTTCCTTCAAAAAATTGTTCATCTTAATCAAAGGTATTACACTTCTATGACAGTGTCCTTCCTGAAATACAGTGGAAAACTACAAGGCTAACCACTGATTCACTGGTTAATTAGCGGTGATCAATGCTATTTCACCACCTAGTCCCCAGGTTCAATACCCCTGTCGACCATCAGTTATAGGAGTGCGTCACAGCAAACGGCAATCCAGCTGTGGTTGTTATGAGTTTACCTCTCGGAGTAAAGGATTAGAAGTTTAGATTTTTAACTTATGTGCAAAAACAGGAGAATATTTTTTTAGTTTTTTTTTTTACCTTTCGTTGTTGTTCCTCGACTAAAGCTTTCTTCTGGAGTTCTAACATTGCTGGAGTTGGAGTGGTAGTGTTGATTTTTGATTTGAGAGCAGCTGGATTGAACACAGTTTTTGTTATAACACCAGCTGTTGGGGTATACATGAGACCCTGTAAGAGAAATCAGATAAATATCAGACAGCACTTTTCCAACGAAGATTACCACTAATTGGGCTTTTTGCTTGACCGAGGGCCCCAGCCACCAGTCTTCTCATTTGACCAAAAGGGGGATGGGGGTAGGGGGAACACAGTGTAACCACACAAACTACAAAGATTCTATGTAAAGGTTTGATTTGTCTGTTTGACTCGGATTTAACACTGTACTTAAGGCTACTTCACTCACATTACGGCATGCCAGCCTAAAAGGTAAAGGTACCACCTCCCTCCCCCTCGACACCACTGGCGACATACAAATACAGCACAGGACAAATAAATCACAAACATATCAGCTTCCTGTTCCTCTTTAGCTCAGAAAGCACCAGGGCAACAGAAAGCTCCCTCCCACAACTAACTCCAGGTAAAAGAAAACTGATCCGCAAGTAATTCTGTTAAACAAAGAACAACTCACCTTATCTTGTTGACTAGTTTTGGGGATTAAGTTATTAAGCTGTAGTTTATCAGGAGAGGGGATATTCACACGGACTTTGACTGGAATTCTTTGATCTTCATCAGCTGTACCTTCACTGGTATTAGAGGAGTGAGCATCAGTACCCTGCAAAGGAAGCAATATCAGAAACATCAAACTATGCATTACTAATTATTTCTGTTCTCTTCTCAATCAAAGAGTATTTAAATAGCACTGTAAGTGTACAATGGAAAACTCTCTTGACAACCTTCAACTGGTGCATTCAAGTCAGGGGAAAGCATTGGTGCACAAGGAATGACAGGCTTGTCACTTAACTACAAATCAACAGTGTATTAATAGACAATATATGACACTTATAATATAACTTACAGCTGGTTTGTTGTGCCAGAAAACTTTAATAAACCAACTACTGGACAACAGTGTATTAGTAGACAATAAATGACACTTATAATATAACTTACAGCTGGTTTGTTGTGCCAGAAGACTTTAATAAACCTGTTATTAAAGACTGGCTCACTGCTTTTATAGGCACTGTAGGCTTCGGAGTTATTGGAGAAGGTGATCAGAGCAGCATCCGGGCTGTTTTCATGTCGCACCTGTGCAATAAAAACAACATCAGTAATATATTAGTTACACTGATAATTTTTATTTAAATTAAGTTTCTGAATAATGCAAAATAAAGCCGAAATATTCAGTCAAAATGAGTCTTTCATTCTTCGGAGTTGCTCTACTTGTGAACATCAGTAAGTTTGTTTACTTTGTTTTTGACACCTCATTTGAGGCTTAAGTTAAGAATAGCTTTAAAATCCATTAGTCCCACTGATAATTTTAACATAGTACACAAGTAGTGCAACTCCGAAGAATGAAAGACTCATTTTGACTGTATAATTCGGCTTTATGGCCGACGATGGCAAAATAAAGCTGAAATATACAGTCAAAATGAGTCTTTCATTCTTCAGAGTACATAGCTTTAAACCTTAAAGACTTTTCTCCAATGACACCATGTTATCTTCAAGCCAATTTGATTAAAATTAAACATCAACACATAATTTAGAGGTCATTTAGCAGTTATGGTTTATTTATACATGTATTAGGGATGATTATTGATTTCTATGTACTGGTAATATTTCAATATGGCATGTGTGTTTGATTAGAGTTTAGCACCATGCTTAATGGTATTCCATTTGTACATGTACATATGGGTATGCTGCAACATTATATACCCACACTCACTGTCTCAATCGTATGCTCTCTGGCAAATATTTACCTGTATGTTGACTAGAGTACCGAACTTCCCAAAATGTTCATTTAGTTTAGCAATTGTGTTAAAATCCTGTGGAATTTTCCTCACTTCAAGGGTGGAATTTTCCGAGTTATAACCGGATTTGCTATAATCTGCAAAAGATAAATAGAGGACAATACATGTATATCACAAAATAGTAATTACAATCAACTGTATTCACACCAAAGTACTAGCAGTGAGATTACTATCAACTAAACTTGGTATTCATATGTCCAGTTACAGGTGGTTTCAATTCTGTGAAATCATCTTACAGAAATCTTTAATTTTGGCACATAACTCCTTTTGTCCCTAGAGTTCCTTATCAGGCCGTTTCATTTCAAAAGTTGTCCAAACAATAAATATTCAATAAATTGGAATTTTTTGTCCATTTGGCTGTAAAGACTCTCGATTATTGACTTCCCATCAATAGTCAGGGTGGATTACACAGTATACTTCCAGTAAGAAAATATTCACCAAAGGTGCATGATATGCAGAGCAACCCTCTCAAATATTTCACAGTAACTTCACGGCAAATTGGTTTGTTCATTTGACTAATTGAAAAGTTATTTCTAAAAGTTATTTCACTAAATGACAGTGTGCCAGCACAACAAATGAAGGAAGTCATTCTTTGTCACAGATTACTGCAAATCAAAGACTTACCTTCAAGCTATTTGAATTAAGCACAAGTAACAATGGAAACCTGGCTTTATTATTTAATCATTGTTAGAAAGTACTATTTCAACCACTTACTTCCCAGTCTGTTAAAATCAAAATGTCGTTTATTAGGAGGTGGCCCCGGGGGTCTGCTGACAGGCTCTGTTTTTGTTGGTTGTGACAGCATTGTAGATGTGGGAGGGGACTCTGAGGATATATTACTATATGGGCGTTTTGGAGCCACCACTGTACGACTGTTCTGTCCATTTTCATTCTGTCCAGGTACCTCCAACTCAACATTACCTAAAGGGATTATTTACATAAAAAAGAAAAATGTTATATTTTTGTGTTTATTTGTATGATTTGTTTGTTTGTTTGTTTGATTGGGGTTTAACGTTATACTCAAGGGTATTTCACTTATATGACGAGGTGCCAGCGCATTTGGTGAAGGAAACCACCCCTGTCACCACCGGCAACAAACAAAGACAGGACGGGACAAATACATGACAACAACAGGATGCAATACAGACACCACAAACAGATCGGCTTCCTGTTCCCCTTTAGCTCTGAGAGCATCAGGGCAACATGAAGCTCCCCCCAACCACCCGTGTTTACTTGTATGAAGATGGTATGAAAATGTTATAAATAAATAACAATATTATGGTTAATATGTACCTGTTTGTTAATTTCAGTATCATGCACTTCATCAAAATAAAGCTCTAAGTGGAGCAACTCAAATACAATTGAAAATAAAAGGGATTCACTCAAGAAAACCTCAATATATCTGATCTCTAGACATCTGTCAATTTTTGCTTTAGCAGTTATGCAGAACTATTGTCATCAGTTGAACATTCTTCAGTCTGCACACCTCAAGCAAGTTCAATCAAAGCTTTGACAATCCACTGTTAAAATGTCTAGTAACTTCTTGTAAGAATTTGATAGCTTATGTCATACCTATATTTGGTGTTTTCTGGGGTAGTGTGCGGACCTGTACTAAATCTCGACCCCTTGGATTCCCTGGAGGGCCGGGTTGCATCACATGGAATGGTTGAGGTGGGCGTGGACCTCTAGGTCCTGCCCAGAACCCTGCAACAGGGGCATTGATAGCCGGTGCTTCAGGGTTGTAGCCTTCTGTTTGAAACGGTTCTACAAAACATTGTCAGAGTATTGATTAAAACAAAGCCATACTTAAGGTCATTACACTCATTTAGCAAGAAACAAAGACAAAATGTAAACTCTACAACACAACACAAGGTGTAATAAGACAGTGTGGGACAATTATGGGGAAAATCATCACTACAGATTGATCTTGTTAAGATGCTAAGCCTCAAAATACACCAAGTTGTAAGGCTAGATATCTTGTATAACAGTTGTTAAAATATTGCCCACATATACCAGAATTAAATATTTCATCCTGTAAATCAGAAGGTCACATATTAGACACACTGGAGTCTGGGACACTGGACAAACTTTCACATCAAGACATAATGCAAACTTTCCACAAAATATCAAGCCAACAATTTTGCATTTAGAACAAAAACAAACAAAAAATAGCTTACTTTTCCAGGGCTTGCCTAGAGGCAACCTTTCCTGTCCAGGTGGTGGTGGTGGAGGCGGATGTGGGGGTCTTAATGGGGGCCTTGGTCCCATTCTGTGTGGGCTACCAGGGCCTGGTATACGAGGCCCCATGCCTGGTCTCATTCCTGGTGGCATGCCTGGTGGAGGAGGCGGGCCTGGCGGTGGACCTACCAAAGATCAGTTCAACACAATATATTTTTGTCAGATCATATAGTTTGAAGGATTGGTGGATGGTGTTTATAACTTGGTATCTCACTCATGGAGGGTTGATGTATATGAGGAATGTATAAAGCAATGTTCTTTCCAATAGGATATCATGGATATACTCCACATCACAGTGATCTTACCTAGTAGGCTTAGTAATGTGCAAACAACGACCTTTGCATATTTTTAGGAATTTTGGTCGAAAAAATAGTCACTCATTTGATGTTTTACCTTTTGACTCTTAGACTTACACATACAGCAGGTTTAATCCACAATAATAATACTGTGAGGTGAGTGAATGCCACATACCTGGAGGAAAGGGTAACACAGGGGGGAGGTTAATATCCTCAACAATCACAGGGTCCAATCCATGGTCAAATGGGCACATATCTCCCCGCATACAGAATCCCTTCTCTGATGAAATGCAGAAAAATTTGAAAATAAGTAAAGTATTTTACTGGCATAAGTTAACAGCTGTATACAAGAGGGGCAATTTCAGTGATACTCTAAAACTTTTATAAGTTGGGACACTCTAATTTTGGGACAGTCCAAAGAAATAACATGTAAGATCACCTATGGTAAAATCTATTTCTCTGTCCCAACTGCTAGAAGTTATAAGGTATTTATTATTTCTCTAGTAACATTCCCGCTAATATTACAGGGTGACTCAATTAAGATTGGATATAATTGTTTGATTAAGGTTTAACGTCATCCTCAACGTAATTTCACTTATATGATGATATGCCAGCCCAATAGCTGAGCGTTTGTTTGATTGGTATTTAACGTCGTACTCAAGGGTTTTTCACTTAGAATGACGGATTGTCCACTTCACACTCTACACTGGGTGGGAAAACTGGGAGGAAACCTCGTAAAACTTCCTGTTACATCATTTTGACCAAGATGCAGACTTGACAGTGTGCTTTTATATCAAAACTTGTTGTTGAGGACAATACAAAAGAACATAGGGATAAAACAAAATAATCCTCTAACCTATCACAAAACATATTTTCATTTAAAAAGTAATACCTACTCAAGCTACTTAATTAGCACCAATACATTATGTTACAGCATGGAGTTTTCATCAAGTAAGGCAGTCACTTCAAAAGTTGAAATATGAACAAATTAAAATTTAAAGGTTTCATTTCAAAATAATGTACTCATTAATTAAAATAAAAAACTAACATTTTTTTTATAGCAAAATTGAGAACTGGGAGATAGAAGAAAACAATTGTCATGATTGAGATGACACTTACCATCATAATCTTTGCACCTGGGTCTGGGGGGTGGTGGAGTGTTCCTTCGGCCATGAGAATTCCAGTCATAACGGTTATCCCCAGAGCCTCTAGATACGACTGTAATAGCACTAGCCACAGGGATTGGGGAGGGCCCTGTATCTGTGTCAGTTGAGTATTTCCCATTGTCTTGTATAGGGGTTGAACCTCTGCTGTCAGGATCAGGCCGTCGAGCTAAAGCATAAAAAAAAAATTAATTTCAAGTATTACAGGAATTTTGCTAAATATTGTTATATTTGTATCTATTTTTCTATAAAAATGGTAAAAGAACTTTGAAAGACTCAGGCCTTGAAATGGTAGGGTATTGAACTTATCGACCACAAATTTTTCAGCATTAATAAACTGGTGGGTATTCAAGGGTATTTCACTTATATTGCGAGGAAATTACGAGGAAAAATCTGGGAGGAAACCACCTGTATGGTTACCGGGTCAGAGCATGTCACTTATTCATATACCTGATGGTGGACAGGCTGACTCTAACCAATGAACCGTACATTAAAGTAGGATAAGTAAGCACATACGCTTACCACTAAGCCATGGCCATGGGTGTCAAATAACGGTTATATAATATAAAGTCATAATACATAAATGTAATCCTAATACTTTCTGCTATGCAGAGACAATAAAATATTGTCATTTAGTCTCCACAGAGGTCAGTATGGTGCCGAAATCTGATTCACCAGATTCCTGTAGGATGGGCAGTGACCAGACTTCTGTGTGCTTTTTTTCCAACTGATTAAACATCATACCTAGGGGGTTATGGTAATAGAGGTAATTAAAAATCACTCACCAAACGGAGATTTAGGTGGACTGACTGATCTACTGCGAGATCTTGACCTGCCCCGAAAGGGACTTCTTGAGCGTGATCGGCCACGTGCTCTCACTGGCAGACCTCTAGAGCGATTCCTTGGTGACCTACTCCTTGACCGTCTTCGGCCACTTTCGTCTCTCCCATAGCGCCTTTCTGGTGGGAACCTACTTCGATCATCATATCTTCTCCGTCTATCATCGCGATCAAGAAGAGGGTTTCTAAAATTATGAAATGAGGTTATTCATGAGAGGACAAACTAGTTAGTGATTTGACACTGTGTCCCTAATGTCTGCCATCAAACAGAATTTGTATGACAGAAGTGCAGGTATCATTAGTAGAGGAATCAAGACCGTCTTTTCTTAAAATATTAAAAGATGAATATTATAGTTGAATCCTAAGTCATTCTATTAATTTTGAGATACAAAATATTAAGAGATAAATTATTAACAGTTCAACACAGTCTCTCTACTGATTTTTTAAATTAAAATAATAAAAGTTAAATATTTATAGTTGAACACTGACCCTTCTCTGGAGTCCCTGCTACCTCTTTGTCTGTTAGGACTGTTTGAGTGTCTTCTGTGAGATCCCTTATTTCCTTCGTCTGTGAGCTTAAATACAAAAACAATAAGATTTTTTAAAAAATGTATTTTACACAAAAAGTTTAACATTTAATAACCTTTCTCTGAATCTAAAACTATTATATAGGATGATTATTTAATGCATTTCGTTGTCCACTAATAACACTTGTGTCATTTGATTCCTTAATATATATAAATACAACTGTTTTCCTAGACAATTAAATGGAAACATGGTTACTCAAATGGCTTCTTTCTCATCTCAAAGACACGGATACTTCTTCAAGGCTACATGTATGAATATACTAAATTAATCTACAGGACTCCCAAAACCATGCCAAATTAGGCACTAAAGCAAACAAATTTGGGGAATTGGGAATGAGGATAAACCAAATCCCCTGTCTTATAATACCAATTAAATTATAGCTCGGCTCAGATTCAAGAAATTTGACCCACTTACCTCTTCGGGTTTTTTTCTCTTCTCTAGTTTTGAATCTGTCTGCTGATTGGTTATTTGGTTTTGACTAACAGGTGTAAGTACAGTAGGGGCAAGATTTGGCTCTGATGATACAGGTGGGACATTTGGTGGCAGATCTGAACTGGGAGGGAGAGGAATAACAGTTGGTGCTAAAGCAAGGTATGATTTTGATGTCAAAGTTTCAAAAAGTGTGTCCACAAATCCTTTCGTTTCTGTAAATAACAATGGGAGAGGATTAAAAGTAACAGATAACAACTGTGAACATATGATTTGAGGAGATGAAAATGGCTGTTTGATTGATTGGTGTTTAATGTCGTACTCAAGGGTATTTAACTTATATGACGACGGGTTGTCCACTTCACACTGTACACAGCCTTATTACGGTGGAAAACCGAGAGGAAACCTCATAGAAAATCACCCCCCACGACTGCCGGAGCCACAACATGTGACTCGCTTATATACCTGATGGTCGAAAGGCGGACTCGAACCTGTGAACGGTAAATCGAAGCATGCTCAGTTCAGGAAGCGCACTGGCTACCACTGAGCCACGGCCACGGGCCTATATTGAAGGAAGGTCAGTAGTCAGATACATTAATCACTAGGACAGGTGTGGGGGTTCCCCGAAATTGGAAACATTTTTTATAGCAAAAATGAAGGGCAGAAAAAACCTTCAGGGGTATACGGGGTTCAGCAGGCCAAAGCACAACTGAATGAGTCGAAGTACTAGCATTATAGTGAACAATTTTAATCATAAACTTTATAAAAAATAGTTAATGTCACATGGTCTTGTGTTATATGTGATATGTTCCGACAGTCTGATTTTTACATTTGATATATTTACACTCATGTAAGCCACATTCCAATTGTATGATACACTTTTATCACACAAAAAATCCCTTACTTTCTGACTAGTAAAGAATTCTCTTCTCTCAATCTATTGTGCTTGGATTCAGAATCCTGGTGAATATCTGTTAAAAATGTGATCTGTTTTTCTAAAAAATGAATCTGAAAGTAAAAATTTAAAGAAAATGATTTAATTTAAAACATTTAGACAAGGATTGATGGATTGCTGTTTAACACCAATTAGAGTTATGATAATGGTCCATGTTGAAGTTAATAGCCATACAAACACAAACAAAATATCACTCGCAGCTCTGGGCCAGCTTAAAGATAAAAACATTATTCTATTAGATTATGTGTTCAAGCAAAAAGCTTACTTTGTCATTAACTTCTGAAAAACTGCCATCTATATTATCAAAAATCTCGTCTGATTCAAAACTATTCCTTCTGCCTGGAGAGTTACGGTGGAGTTGACTGAAAGAAAGAATATATATATAGTGAGATTACATCAATATAAAAATACCAAATCAAAGAAACCATGTTAACGGTCATATAATGTCTATTTTAATTGCGGAGAAATGAAAATTTGGCTAGCTTGATAAAAACTCTTATCTCTGCCATATAATATAGGTATATGTAATTAATTCTTTCAACTAAGAAAAAAGAAAACTATCCAAGGCCAATTAGTCAAAAGATGAGCCCCTAACTCCAGATTAAATTGCAAATACATGGTTTGAGATAGACCTACATGTACAACATGGCATGAAGTCATCAAATAGTGGAATCAATTTAATAGCGCTTTAAGCAGCCAGCCCCTGTATAAGATACCTGTAAGGCACTTTATGCATGCTTTATATCAGGCTTTCATAAAACATGTCCAATCAGGCGAATGGTTTAACACCTTTTTTCATCTAGTTGATAACACATGCGGCAAAACTGCTTGGTACCCTAATTCGTCCATACAATTACTCTGTTGGAAGCTATTTTAAAGACTTGGAAATTGTTTTTGAGAGGCAGAAGACATTTTTTTCAGTTAGAAAGCATCAACATTTGTCAGAAACCATAAATTTGTTCAATTACATACTGGAATATTGCCAAAAGCAAAAAACTTATGGTTATCAAATAAACAATATCACAATTTATGGACAGTTAAACTTGAGTATACTAATGCCTGGACATACAATACAAGATTTATTTGTTTGAATTAGGTTTTAGTCATAGAAAGAAGTACACCCTAAATAAGGTGTTAAACTCGAATCAAACACACAAACCAATAGATCGACATATGTATAAACAAAATCTTTTTTCTTTGTTTGATTTGGGGTAACATGGTATCCAAGGATATTTCACTTATATGTCCCTCGATTAACCTTTTCACACTGTGGTGACTTGGTGGGAATATGGTGGAAAACTGATAGGAAACCTGGCAATAGGCTCTTCCTGACTTACTACATGAACATTACATGTATGTATTACTTACTTTGCATAAGCTGTTGAAGTTAGTCTCCTGTTCGAACTGTAACAAAGCAAATACAAATGGTAAAAAAAAACAACTGGATACTTTAATACAATTTTGTTCAAATTCTTGCAGTATTGAAATGAACAGATGATGACATTTGGGTGAATAAAATAAACTTTGAGCAACAAGAAGGTATTGGTATTAAATGAGTTTACATTCGTTATAACTAAAAGACTACACCACACTGATCCAAAAACCAAATATAGGATATGTATGTGTGTAAAAAGTTGATGTTGTTTTTTTTATTTCTCTTGGACTATATTAAATGAAATTGATGGATTTGAGTTTGAGACAATAAAATATCATACAATATTTTTATGACATGACATAGTGTTATCGTACGATATTTATTTGTCGTACGGCTTTTCATGAAAGTGGCCCCTGGACCATAAGAATATGCGATACAAAAACACCACAAACAGTCTGGCTTTGAGTTAACTCTTCTCTCGATGAGAGTTAATTTAATAAATTAACATAACAATCAACAGCAGAACTAAAGATATACATGTATATGTGTACAGATATCGAATAGGCCAGTATATAAAACCAACACCACAATAAGAATAACATTGCATGCAGCATAATAAATATACTAGCAAAAAAAAAATAAGAAAAAATAAGATGAAGACGACAAAAAAGGCTTTCGAGACAAGACAAAAGCATAGATGTACATCTTATATAATCTAATGTACAAGGCAGACAAGGGCTTTGGCAAAAGGGTGTCCACCCATTCGTTAGGACAACCTGAATTGAACAATTGCGTCATTTGGATATCCTGTTTTTAGAAACTTTTAACATGTAGCAGATAGGGTTTGTTTGTTTGATTGGGGGTTCAACGTCGTACTCAAGGGTATTTCACTTATATTCCAACGGATTGTCCACTTCACAGTGCACACAGCCTTATTACAGTGGAAAACCACGAGGAAACCTTGTAAAAACCACCCTCGCAATTGCCGGAGCCACAACATGTAACTCGCTCATATACCTGATGGTAGACAGATGGGCTTGAATGGTACATCGAAACAGGTTCAGTTTAGAAAACACACTCGCTACCACTAAGCCACAGCCTGCAGGAGATGGGAAACTGGACACCCAGTTACAAAAAGGGAAGCAAAATAATCATTTTGTACACCATACTGTTGATGTCTGGCATAGCACCTGGATGCAGAACTAACTTAAAGCAACAACCACCCTAACATTTTTGTACCATTTGCTTTCTGGTAAAGGGGAATTACCTCCAAGCATATTTATACTCTTATTTTGCTTATTAATTTAAATCAATACTACTATTTACCATTCATCTAGCTGGTATTTCACTAAATAATTTGAAGAAAAAAAAATTATATATATATATACATGTATCTGTAGGTGAAATACCAATTTCTTATGTTCTAAAATATCTACATGTATGTGTTAATTATCTCTTTGTTCAAATTGTCACTACTTCCATCTATATGCAATTTTAATGTTTTTTTTTCTTTTCAGGGGTATAATAACAGGATATTATTCTTGGATGATAAAATCTTTAATCACAGAAGACAATATGTATTATTAAAAACTAGAAATGGAATTTTAATTAGAATCTGAGAAAACTATACATCAACTTGGATGCAGTATATATAAAATCAATCCAGAATTAATATGTACACACGTACATGCAGTCCACTAAAGCAAGCCAAATAAAATACAACGCAACTGAAGCTGGAATGATATGTCTGCTAATCCCTATCTGCATGATTAACTGCATTTGAATTACATTATATATTTTCTTTTCTCACAGTTTTATATTAATATATGATCACTCCTTAATATCTGGTATGAGCGATTTAATCTGGCCCACTATTGTCTCCGCTGGGTCCATTGTCAACTAGTTGTCGTCCAGTTCCAGATAGTTGCGCCTACTTTCTATGACCAGTCCCAAACTGAAGTAGTTCCAAGTAATGGCAAATGACATTAGTTCTTGTACAACTTATTGTAATTAACAAGCTCAACTTAGTTGTATCCAGTCTCTGAGATACGGGGTGTTTCGGTCTTAAGTGTTCAGTTGTGATCAGTTGCCTATAGTTCTATCTCTTTACAGTGTGACAGGCCTTTAAACCCCCTCCCATGGAAAATGTTGTATCAGGTTGTAATCAATGGAAAGAAAACTGTGTAAAAACCATTTCCTGCCATAATGAGTATAACACATTGCCTTTTTTCTTCTTTAAATGTTTATTTGTTTCACTTTGTTTATTTCATTTTGGTTGAATTACAAGGTCTTTTAAAGTTTATTTGCCAAGAGATTGTCATCTTCAACAGGGCAGTTTCTAGAAAAATTTCCCAGGTTCCTATTCAAAATTCTTCAGACCATAATCAGGGTTCTGAATCTGCTTTTAGCTTGATTTTAACAGCAATTTATGAAAATAGCAATATATTGACATTAATTTGGGCTTGAAATAGTTTGGGCGCCCATATGTTTTCTGTAGCTTAAATGACTCTGGATACTGCCCTATCATATTTTGCCATACTTTAAATAAGATGGACATGAACTGAGAGGAAAACTCATAAAAACCATCCTATTGTCCGCCTGAGTGTGACTGAAGTCAGCTGGGGGACTCAAACATGTTCACAATACAGAAGGCAGGTACATGTAAGAAGTTCCACAGACTAACCACTGATTCTTTGTTGTTTGTTTGATTGTGGTTTAACATCGTACTCAAGTGTATTTCACTTATAGGACGACGGATTGCTCACTTCACACTGCTCAGTGCCTTATTACGGTGGAAAACCGGAGCGGGAAACCGTGAAAAAACCACCCCCACAATTGCTGGAGCAATCACTAAGCCAGGGCCGCGGGCCAGCTAACAACTGAAAAACCCATTGTAAAAAGTATACAAAACAATTGAATTGTGTACATTATATGCAAAGTACATGTAGGCAGTACACAAAAGACATTTGGATCAAGAGATATGCCAAAGAATGGTAGAAATGGGATTTGTTTTATAGGTGGTGAATGAAATTAAATAATGTGTAATCCATAAAATACTGTAAAATTAAACTATTACTTCTACTATATAAACAATAAATAAAAATAAAAGTGGCACTTATAATATAAAGCTAACAAAGAGGTCACATTTAATTATAAAATACTAATGGCAAAATGCAATAACTGAAATAACCCACCCAAACATGTTACCGAGATAATTGTACAATTATGTTTAATTGCTTAATATATATACTACAACAATGCTATCACATTGATAAAACAAGACAACGACTTGTATGTAATTAAAAAAAAAATCCTCATAAGTGCATATACACAAGCTTTTCCGTTGGCATTATAACTAAAATGTGATGGTTAAAATATAAACATCTTAACAACTTTATTCATTGACTAGGCCTAACCATAGTCAATCCTTTGGGTTTAGTATAAACTAGAAAACCTTGCATGTATGTTAACATCAGAAGTTTTTTTAAAAAATCAGTAAACGGTCTAAATAATGCAAAATAAAT
Source organism: Mopalia muscosa (assembly GCA_031763545.1). Lineage (NCBI taxonomy): Eukaryota > Metazoa > Mollusca > Polyplacophora > Chitonida > Mopaliidae > Mopalia > Mopalia muscosa. The sequence continues at coordinate 18,276 of JARFOD010031400.1, forward strand.
GTTGAACAGCCCAGATAAAACATGTCATAGTTATATGTGTAAAATAAATAAAAGAATAGCTAAAATAAAAATTGCAACATAAGCCATATAATACACAGACAAGCCATAGCAAAGCTAGTACAAAAACCACTACCATGACTACTGTGTGATAGAGAGGTAAAGATCTATGGTAAGTATATAATACCAGGATCGCCTGTGGCGGGAGAGAAGGTCTTTACGGTCTGCACCACGGTGTCGGGATTTGCGGCTTGATGTGCTGTCACGGCTACTGTTGACAGAGGGAAGCAGGTTGGTTACAGCCGCATGTTACAGATCGGGCTAGTCAGTGGGTATGGGGAGGGGAGACCACAACATGCCACCAGCGTTTATAAACACTTCCCAATAACAAACAAAGAACCTCAGGATGACGCGATGGACATTTTCTAATTAATTGCTCTAATTAATTAAATCTTCCTTTCATACTTAAAGTCAGATTTGAAATGTATAGCTGTTCAGAGTTCTATGGGCCTGTCTGTTTAGAATTGGTCATTAGTAGCCCCAGCACAAAACAGCATGACTAAACAAACAAATGTTAGCTAGTAACAGGCACTGGTAAATATCCTACTCAGAAAAGTCTCAAATGGAGGAGAAAAAACAAACCAATAACTGTATTTTAACCATTTTAATTTAAAAGGTGCTTTTGTTCTCACATTTTTAACACACATTATTACAACTGCCCTTTTTAGACTTTATTGATATTCCTACATTGTTATCTAACAAAGAATATTTATATTTTAATAATTTTGTTTTTATAACTTCCAAATCAAACAAAGAGACAAGTCCTTTACATGATGCAAAAAGAGTATAAATGTTTTCTATAGAAAATATTGACATATCCCATATATTTGAAATAGAAGTTTATTCAGCATTCACAAAAATTATAATTTTTTGAACATTTACCAACTTTGACAGGCTAATTGTTTAAAACCATCTCTTTCTATGGACAGCCAAGAATGAAGGTGGACAGTGGGGCTATTTGACAAACTGATCCCATTACACAATAGCCCTTTGAGCTGTACAGGCCAAAAGAAAGTTTCCCACCCATGTCACTGTGTAACAGCTTTGAATGAATCAACACAGAGCAGGGGTTGGCAGGTCATGAGAACACAGGACTCTAGGGTGAATTCAGCCAGAACACACAATTATAGGCCCGCAAAAACTAACACATCCCTCATACAGGGCTTCACCAACATCAGGATCTAGACTTGTAGAAATATTTACCCCTCCAAAATATCTGATAAATCAAGACCTCCAAAAAATGCAGACAAACATTCCACAAATTTTTTTTATAAAAAATTAACCCAACTAGATCGGAATTTCAAGGCTGTTTCCAAGAAAGTTTTTTTAATGATTTTTTCTAGTTCTTTTATATGGCAATTTAAAGTACAGTTACATGTAAATGTAGAAATAAATAAAACTATTTTAATCCAAAGTGCCACAAAAAATGTGTTGTATTTATCACTTATTTTATTGCTTATGTTATATCTATTTCATGTTAATCAATTTAGTGAAAATAAAATTGCCTCAGGACATTTTGTCCCTGTCAAAATCTTTATATACTTATTTTTTATTGTAGAGAAAGAAAACTTGGCTATCCTCCATCAGAATTCGAACTCTGGTCTCTGGGTAGAAGAGTCAGTGCTCTTACTACATGAAACTGATGCACTTACATATGGGACACAGACTTGATGACCAGGATGACTTAAGCCCAATAGGACATTATCCCAGAAGCTTTATTTCAAATAATAAGGCCCGTATTCATTAAGCTACTTCAGTATTTCATAAAGTTAAGCAATATTATCACAAATTCTAACAATTTATTTTCCATTGAGAAAAATTAAATGTAAAATAATAAATTTTTTTAGTGTCACTCATTATCTTTCCTTTAGGAGAATAAAATTCCACAAATTGGTTTTTACTATTTAAAATTATGTTTGAAAATTAGCTATGTTGACTTTAAGAAATACTTAAGTAGCTTTATGAATACAGGCACTGGGCTCATGTCCTATTCAGTATTGGGCTCATGTCCTACATATACACACATTTACGTATATGAATATACAATATTTTTGTTTTTTTGGGGATAACACTTTCTTAGTTTGAACAGTTTCTACAGGTAGTTCAGTACATGAATATGACATTTTATGCAACAGATTAACCGTAGTCGTACAGGAATTCTAATTATAACATAAGAGTTAGGAGTTAAAGTCACCTAAACCTGTTATGGTATGATGAGTCATTCAGCATTTCCTTGTTATGCATGGCCCTGTAATTACAAGCCCTTATACAGCAACCCATTCAGGTGAGAAGGTAGGGTGGGGCGGTAAACGTAAACAGTTTGAAGTAGCTATGATAGGGTAATGTTGTGTAGACAGCTGAGCTGATAACAATGTAGGTTCTTTATTCCAGCTGGGGGAGGATTATCTAGTGAAAGCAGCTTAAGAGTCCCAAGTTATCTTAAAATCATTATAAACTCAGAAAAATTGCCAGCAGATAAAGGAATCTTTTATTGAGGAGGTCTGAACACCTGGCAGTATAGGGCTTCCAACTGATGTACAAGGATAAATAATCAGACTGTTATGTTGAAATTTACAAGTCCCAGCAACTCAGCTCTACACAAAAACGTTTGTCAAACAGTTTAACAAAAACAAATGACAAAACGTTTAGTAGGGTTGTTTTTTATCTGTTGTAAAGGAAGTTTATTTTTGTGAAGACAAAACAAAGGCTTAGTTTCAATGAAATAACTGAAAGAGAGCACAATTAATTTTCAATAAATTTACTTTATCATAAGAACAAAACATAACTTAAAACGAATTTCAACATCCGAATATTCAGTAAACACCTAATCTTTATAGCTACATGTACATGTACATAAACTATTACTTTTTCTGGAATCGAAGCAGTATTTGTTTTAATATTATTTTGAGGACAATGAATAATGCAGAGTAAATCTGATGAATGAATAATGTTTTCTTTTTTTCTGGATTTCATTCAACATTTTTTCAATCAACATCTGAGATAATTTCAACTGACAAGTATGTCATAGCCCATGGGCTTTTAAGTTCAAAAGAGATTTCCCTATTTACAGGAGACATGTACACGATACATTGGCATTATACATGGCAGGGCACTTTTTACATGTCAATTTGGTTCTGGAAATGTCTAGGAGCCCAAAAATACTACGTGCCCAAATAATTGTAAATAAATTAAAATTTTTGCAAAAAATATAATTTACTATCTTGCAGAAAGATGATTCAGAAGAGCTTTTGGTTTGATAAATTTGGGCTAGGAACTTCAACACAATTCTAGAAACTCGCCTGCATTGTGCAATAAGACAAAGATTATAAACTACAAGTGTTAGACCCTTCCCCAATGGTTGCCTGGCCCTCAGTCCCGGGAGCATCCAGGCAATAGGAAGCTCTCTCCACCCACCCACTGTTTTTGAGGCTGGTTATTATTTACACTCCTTAAAGCTTTCCCAATAATGAACACAAGTCTACGGATTGCCAATAAAATAAATATCCCTCATTTAAAAGCAGGTCAAAAGTTTAAACATGGCACACAAATCTAATTCTTATTGCATGTATTGACAGAGTAAACAGTGTTGATTTAAAATCCGATTTTGGTGTTCAAGATTTAATATCTCCAATGGCAATCATAAACACATGAAGTAATACTCCATGATTTGAAATCCCTTCCTTGTTAGAAATGAATTTAGTAATGTCATTAATCCTACACAGTCAGTCCACACAGGTTAGATATGTATTTAGAACAGAAGCAAGTTTAACATGAAAAATATAAGTAAACAGGATTTTGATTTAATTCTAAAATTAGTCTGCTGTCATACATTTTGACAAAAATCAGTAGACATGAAATAAAGAGTTATAAACAAAAAGTCAAACAAATCAGAAAGTCCTTTTATAGCAAATTAATCAGGTTTTGACAGCTTTTCAACAAAACTAAAATTCAAATAGTTTACAGTAGAGCATCGTGAAAGTTCACTGTGACATGAGTATATCAAACAATTTAACAAATGTTAAGGCTTAGGCAAAATAGTGAACTATACAAATACACTTGCTCTTTAGAAGTAAATATAATGTCAGTAGACAGTAAGTACATACTTGTTGTGCAGTGGAAGGTCTGTATCTGAAATACGTGAAGTGATATCTAATTCAGAATCAGCTTCTCCGGCTTCACCAAAATCTTCATAGTTTTCCTCATCTGTGATATCTTGTCGACTGAAGCAAACAGATTTTTTTAAAATAACAAAATTAAATAAACTTGAACGATAAATGATAAATATTTTGGCTACATTTTATAAAACTTTTCTGATATGAGAGCTTCCAAAGCTGAAAGCGATGACTGATTAATGATTCTTTCAAAAAGCAAAGATTAACAACTTATTTTTGTTATTTTGAGAATTGAGATAAAACTTTCTTAGTTTTTACAGATTTTTTAAAATTAATAAATATTAATTTTCATAAAATAAAGAGAGAATGAACACTTCCTTTGTTATGACCGATGTTAGTTTAGCTGAAAGGTGTTGATGGTAATGGCAGAAATACTGTTTAACATAACTTGTTTAAATCCTGAAGATTATAAACATGGAGAATTAGCTTTTGTTTTATTCCAATCTCAATTTACCTGTTGATTTCTGATGATCTTCCACTAATGGCACTGTCTCGGTCATCTTCAGACAGGTGAGTTGGTGGATTTAAAAACTCTAGTTCACTAATGATCTGTTTATTCACAGGTAAGTTAGACTCCACTGGACTAAGGCGTAAGGCTGAGGCATCTTCGTCAGTGGCTGTGTCATACTCGTTATAGGTAGCATTGCTGTTTTCAGAAAACTCTGTTATCTGTAAACGAAAAACTAGCTGTAATTAGCAATTATCATCATTTAGTGTTAGCAATCCATCCCTCATTATAGCTATAATGATGGACATACATGTAGAAGAAGCATATTTGATCATAAAAATGCTATAAAAACACAAATATGATTATTCTTATAATGAAGCCTAAATCACCTCAGATTTCATTCATGACAAATTTCATTCATGACACGTTATCAGTCTTCAGGTCTCAGTGGTATACGGCCAGTTTTGTTAGTTTAATTGGGTTTAACACTATACCAGTAACAAAATGAGGAGAGACTGTCCTAAACAAAGTCAGCCTATCCTTGTAAAGGTATTTGAAGCTCAATGTATATTTTTAAAAAATCCTTAGTAATACTGAAACAATGTATATGAACCCTACATATATAATTAATAATAGTAGGGATATTGTGAACAAAGGAATGTTATTTTTAGCTAAAGATAAATAACAAGTTAAATAAATGATAAATGGTAAGTTTCCATATCATCAACTGGTAGTGGTACATGTACATATTCCAGTAAAGCCAAAGTTGGTCTTAAACTGTACGAATAGCACAAATAAAAACAACATTATACTAAATGATGGGTCCAACCATGTGTGACAGTGTCAGTCTCATGATGATGATAATCTCCAAAAGTAAACAAATAAACCAACCAACACAATTATAAAATGCTAATACGTTTGATTTGTTTGAAAACTAATATTCCTCCAATGTCAAGAAAAGCGGTACATGTATCATTATAAGCTTGAAAGATAGAGCTCTCAGCCACAGGGCCTCTGGGTGAGATTTGGTTAATTTAATATGGGTTTAATATTGTACTCAAGGATATTACTCAAGGTATTCCCAAATAGGTTTTAAATCCGATTAAAAGTGACTGAATTACAAAGATAATACTATAAACTATCTGTAAAATAAATCCTGTATTTT
>JARFOD010031401.1:0-10592 GCA_031763545.1 Mopalia muscosa
ACCAGAAAAAACCTGGTCAAAAAAGTGACAAGGTTTTATATGGTCGCCCTTTCCTTTTGACCAGGAAAAACCTGGTCAGGCCTTCTATCTGATACTGATTGACCAGGTTTTTGCTGGTCGGCGTTTGTGACCAGGTTTTTGTGACCAGGTTTTTGCTAGTCAAACAGGGTCTGACCAGGTTTTGGCTGGTCGGGGCGACCAGGTTCTTCTTACAGTGTAGGCCTATATACTAATGCGCACTTCTGGCTTCTTCCTCGATTGCGAAGCGAAATTATGTACATTGATTTCTAATTAAAATTATGGGATAAATAGAATCTCATGCATATTCGTGACCCGGATATCATATTTACGAAACTCGGGTAGTAATTTCCATTTATTCCTCACATCCGTCTCATTTAAAACAATTGATATCTCCGGGTCACTCATTAGAGATTCTCCATGTGTTATATTATATTCCAACCCTCCACGGGTTACGTACCGTGTGCAAATATACATAACAAGGAACACAGCTCAGCGATCATAATAAGACAGCAATGACCGCTTTGTTATTGCAGTTCCGATTCCCTCCATTCACAGATTGGCACTGCATGAGCACACCAGTAGGTAAAGTCCACCTCGAAGACAAAAAAAAAAAACAAAAAACAAACTATACTCTAAATTAATAAATTCATTATTCCGTAAACAAACTTGTGGAGTTGCGATATTTGCAATTCCCAAGGGGTAAACACACGTTACCTCCCAGCGTGCAATTGTTCATGCACCAAATTTCCGATAAAAAAAACAAAAACAAACAAGGCCGCCTTCACTTCAAACTTAGTTTTTTTAAAATTTATAAAACATACAGCATAAATAGTAAATTAATTGTCTCGAACATAGTTTAAAACATGTCTACGTCACCGTTTGTCGCTGTTTTACATCTCAGCTGAGTCTGATGGCGTTGTCATGGCAGCACGCATTCCCAGGGGAGGCTACTTATGATTGGTTGTTGACAGTTTACTGCGTACAAGGGGGAATTCAGGAAGAGCCATTTTTGGAGGCCTCGGAAGAGTTTATCGTCATCTCGTCAAAACCCTTGACGCCTGCGGCAGATCGGGTTTTGACTCGGTGTCGGTGTCAGAATTACGACAGAGGTCTTAAAAAACCTAACTAAGACCTCTGACTCAGACTGAAACCCCTAAACACAAAGCGAAGCGATAATAACAATTTGTGTAAAATTGTAACAGAAGAGGTAGCGACTAAACGTTTTATGTTTTACGATTAGAGCACAAGGTGAGAGAGGGGGATTCTAGCGTAATATGTCACATTAGAGAACAGCGAATACGATTATAATTGTATGTGAAACATAATGACATCCGGATGAAATACTATATGTAGCATTATAACAGAAGAGGAAACGATTATAACGCTATGCGTAGTAAAATTACATGGCGGGATACCAAGGTGTGTGATTATAAAACTAGGTACCGGTATAGTGCCTATATATAAAATTTTCGCAAGGAGTCGCGGCTGTAAATTTAAGTGAAAAATTCTCAACATGGAGATGCGGTTATTGTACATTTATTTCTGATTAATACGTTTAAGGAACCTGGAGAAAATTTCCCTTTGGAAAGGATTAATTAGACGCATAAAATTCGAGTTCACCATGAAGAAATTTTGCGTTCGCCATTGGCATCAGAGTAGTCTCCCCTTGTTCATTGTCTGTCGGTAGTGAGACTGCGTTAAGGGTGAATGTACAAATGAAGTAAATCTATGAACAGCTGATATGCTTCAATTAAATGATGTTTGATTTTCTGATTCGTTGCTTTTCAAATTGTTATTTAATTACATTATTTATTAAAATCAACAAAAGATGCAAACACTTAGTAGCGAGGACATTTTGCTGCGCGAATATCTTATAAACCTGCGCCAAAAAAATAAATGAATGGATAAATACGAAGGTACATACACGTGCATGCACGCTTGTACTACTGAAAGAGGGCAACATACACTTTCTCCTAAATGTAACTTTAACTTAAAATTTAAATGAAAAACGTAAACTTATCTAAACTGTTGAAATTTTCCTTTGTAATGAGAAGTTTTGACATTCCTTTATCTGAAATAGTGTAACCATTTCCGTATATTGTAACAAATGGGCTCTTTCCATTGGCACCTCCGCCCACAAGAATTGCATCAGCGTTGAAGAATATACGGAAATTATCGCTTTGTTTATGAAAGTCGAGGATGGAATTTGCTATATTTTAACCGAATACGCAGTCGGGTTGGTCCAAGTCGATGATATGATTTCCCCTGAGAACCGATTGATGACCGGATTTACTGTTTATTATAGATAACTTTATAATCAAGAATGGCATTGAAGTCTATCGTTCAGTCAGTAGGTGGATCTCCCACACAATATCATAAATATTAGAAAAAAATCTGGAGGAAAATAGAAGAAAAAAACCCTTACAAAAACTGCATCTTACAGCAGCTGTAGGCTAAAGTTAAGGATGAGGTTTATTGGCATTCAAGATTACACAGTATAATATGGCCCATATACATGCTTGATTACAAGGACAAAAACACATAGACCCATGTGTATTTACAAACAACGATGCACAAGACACTTACTTCAAAATATATACAATCTGAATGAATATACAAATATAGGGTAGAACAATTAGCTGATATTATTTAGAGAGGAATTTTAATTAAAAATTGATTTTCAATTTAATTATAAAGTTATATAACTATCACTCCATAAGATTTAGAAGACAATAGATAAGGGATACAATATTATAATACAGTATGTATATTGAAATGTAAATTTTGGATAAAAATAGAACACCCTTTAGCTGACGTTTAAATATTTGATAGGAATTAAAAATATCTAAATGTATAAATTTATTACATAAATCATTGTAAAGATTTTGAACAAACGGTAAATAGCTATATTTCATAACATTTATTCGTGAATATAATGGTTTAAAACTGTGTTGTATGCGCAAGTGACAAACAGGCGCATTAAGACAAATCCTGGGTGTTATAATTCGACAGTCTAGCCCACCGTGCAAGTATTTGTGCAAAAATAATAGCTGTAAAAATTATTTTCTGTAACAGAAAAAGATTAAGTTTGGCCCATAGGGATTCATACATTTCTTTAAATTTCAAGCATAAATACCCCAGGAGTTAACGTTAAACCATTTAAATTTTATCAATCTAAGTTTTTTTGCCATGGTGACCACACTTGGCATACATATTCCAAGTTACTCCTGATTAAGGATTTATACAGGTTAATAAAAACGCCTGAGATTTAAATTGTTTACATGTTCTTTTTACAAAACTTAACATTTTCTAGGACTTACCTACTGTTTTTAAAATGGGATCGCTACAGTTAAGTTTATTGGATACCCATATGCCCAAAATGTTTCACTGTACACAGTCTGACATAGGCTGATGGATTCAGACCCAAACTGGTAAGTTTGAAAACTCACGTTATGGCTATTTGTGAAGTTTACAATGTTACATTTCTTCACATTAAGAGAGTCTTCAAACTTTACACTATATAAAAATACGACAAAGATCTAGTTGGACAAACGCATAAACTATATAAGCACCATACACATAAGACAAAAACAAAGCAAATGGATTGCACCTAAATTATTTCTATTATCTGGCGTATAAACGTTTTGAATAGGGTACTATTCAATTTTTATTTGCATATTTTCTTTGATCTGTGGGACCAAATATTATATGGAATTTGAAGCTAATCTTGTAACAACAGTTGCCTCTACTTAAACCTAATAAAGAGCATGTGGACCGTTTCAAAAAGTCTGCGCACCATTGTACTCACGCAGTTGCTGCGTTACATCACGTTTTCAACACTAGTCGTCATGGTAATTGTGTGCCCGAGACGTTGCCATGTCGTTGTGAAACCAGTCTACAGTCAAAACTACAGCCAATCAGCATACTAAGTCAACCCACGGTTGACTCCTGCGGAAACTTGACCGGCAGGTAAATTTGTGTCTTGAAGTTGAACGATTTAAATAAAGACCGTTAAATCATATAATGGTAAATATAACCCTGACATTCGGTCTTTATGAAAGTGAAAAGGCCTTCCTATGACACCATGCTGGCTGAAGTCCTTATGTCAAAATGAAATGTGTCGTCCATCGCCCTGTATCATAGCAACGCATTGTCGAGTTCGAAGTTTCGACAACAAAGTCATACTCCTTTGTGAATTAACACTGTAGTTTTTCGACATGGTAGGACAAAGCCATGGTTTCAAATATGGTCCATATAGCAAAAATAGTAAGTTAAGAAATATGCTCTAATAAAACCCTACAAATGTTTTTTTTTTCATAGATTGGAGAATATAGTGGATATTACACAGTGACGTTGAATACCATAAAATATTGCTTGAGTGAATGGTGAAGGAGAAAACGCTGGAGACGGAAAGCGTCGGTGGGTTTTTCTACTAACGATTCAGGAGAGCGATATTTCGTTATTCAAACTGCACTGTTTCATATTAATTTTATTATTTACATCAGCAATCAATCCGTAAATAAAGACCAACACAGCACAATTCGAAACAAATTAACCAAAAGTGTTATTTAACGGCAGTGAAATATCACTTTTATGTGTGAAGGAAATCGTGGTATTCCACCGACATAAATACTAATATGTTTAACAAAAGTAACAATTTTAAGACGATATTTGTCTGTAAACTGACAACCTTGCCGTAAAGTAGTAACATCATTTTGTCCAAAGTGAAGCTACTCTTAACATTATAACTCGAGACGCCCATATTAGCTAGATGTGCGCCATGTAACAAAAGCCTTAACATCATTATAAGTCTTCGTTGTTAGAAATCACGTCATCTTAGTTATGACGTCCTGAATGACGTGTTCACGTGTATGACATTACGTCATAGTTGTAACCTGGCAGTAAATAGACAAAACAGGACCCACTTTCACCATGCTTCCTTTAGCTTAGGGAACCGTTACATTTAAGGTGACACTTAAGAGGAAAATTATGGTCGCCTCGGCTAAAGGAGGCTTTGTGCAAGCGGGCCCCGATCTTTTAAATGCATCCCATTAATAGTGATAATTTATCCAACGTCTACGAGACTAATGAACATTTTCAGGTTCCCAGATACACCCGGAGGTAGTGAGAGGTAATTTATCTGGGCATCGTACAGGTAAAGAATGTGGATTACATATGAGATATAAATCATTTTGAAGATGGCAGCTATAAAGATGAAGGTCGTCCGATCAATCTTATCGACAGTACAACTGACAACCCGGAACGATATTCTGAGAAAATAGAAATTAACCAATGAATACATCCTCTATTAAGGATAATTAGAGTTACAAATTGTGTGATACAACGGGAGTTTTGTCTTACAGGATGCATACTCTTCATATTGTCTACATATTTTCCGAGTTATGTAGTCAGTAGAGCCATCAATTGCTAACGCAATACTTATGTAAAGTACATAGTTATTATATTGTTAAAATCAATGACACAGTCATAGGGATGTCTAATAATTAAAATTGATGAGTCATCTCCTGTTTTAGATAAGCTCCCAAAGACGGATTTTTAACCAACCTTAATCTCCAATGGTTTTGGGTAACCCTACATACATATGGAGAGATGGTAATGACTGTAAATAGACTATGTTTGATTTCGATATCTATTCACTTTTTTGTGTTTCTGTTTTAAATTATAAAGGGATTTAGTATTCTTGTTTAGCCATGTATGGGTTCTTAAATCTGTATTGTTTGTTGGTTTTTCATTTAGCACCGTACTTAAAGTTTTGCTGAATCCCTTGGTCGATTTTCAGAACACCTGTTGTATTTAGTCTGTTACACAGAAGAATATAAATCTTGACTTTTAGAATATTTTTTTTAGAAAGCCCGAATACTCAGGATAAAATATTTGTGAATGTGTTAAAAATCCAATTATTGTTTCTCAACATTTTGCAAAATGAGCAAACGTCAACTGAAAAATAGACTGCATTTTTCATTGTTTGTTTCTCGAAGTGCAATAAAGATAAGATTTTATAAATAAGTTGACAGAGTAAAATATTCCTTGAACTAGTAGACAGTGCTTCATTTTAAACATTTGATTACATCGATCCCAGCAGATTTTTTTTCTCTAAAATTTTAAAAACACAATTTGCAGAAAACCTTAAAAAAGCGAGAAGAAACTTCTAAAAAATTAGCACAAGCGGTAAAAGTAATTTGGTTCATTTTGAGCACAAGGGGTCCAGCAAGACCTTAAGGTTTTTTACTTTCATGATTGCGTATATACCAGCCTAATGGACGAAGATAATCACCCACGACACCACGGCAACATACAAAGACAAATCCAGTACGTAATAAATACAAAGACGCCACAAACAGATCAGCTTCATGTGTCTGCGTGTGCAAATGACTGGTTTATCTGGTCTCATGGCTTTTTGTCACAAGGCTATGGTTTAAAGAACTGCTGTAGGCCCTACTTTTTAAATAACATATATCCATTCCAATCTCATGCATGTATTGTAGGGCATTGTCATGTACACATGTATTCGGGCTTGTGGCCCATGTGCATCAAGTTTAATATGAATATATTTAATAGTCCGTCAATATTATGCAGTTTTAATAATGATACTGTAGATTAAAATAGTATCTTAGAACATTGAACATTGTATTTAACAACAGTAATGAAGAGACAAACATAAACTATAGCAATGACGCACATCATTCACTTGAATGCAGCTGCTAATATATTAAAATATATATGAATGTTTGTACTGCCTTTGAAAAAGCTGTATGTTAGATCGTTGTGAGTTAGCATATCTCTTTGACGGTCTTTGTGTCGGGCGCGCTAAGTAGCGACCGCTTTTTGTTAACGTAACGCACGCCAGCTTAAATTAGGCTTGTAAGCTTATAGCTTTGCTTTATCTCTTTTTGAGAAATGGACTTATAACAAAACAGTATGTTTAAAATTGTCGGTAATGATGTGTTTGTTTTTTAGAGATTTCTTTGATATATTATCTTACATAATACCAAAACGTGATAGGAACAAATCTAATGGATCTTACTCTTTTGAGCAAATAATGAAAATAACTGACATTTATCATCAAAGACTAGCTGGTTTCGTTATCTTGCATAATGGGTACTATTTTACTTAATATATGTAATGCGTAAAAAATTAGAACTAAAAAAAGGGAAACGAAACGACTTAAAGCAGCCAATACACGGAATCTTAGGTTCGTTTGGAATCTCTACACACCTTGAATACAGCTCGTATCGGAGGGATTGAGAGGGATCTTCGTGTTGCCATGGTGCTTCAGCATGCAACAGACCTGTCTCTGTAATGTCTTTGTTCTATGTACTGTATTTGTCCTGTCTTGTCTTGATCTCCGCTTTCAGCACGCGTCGTCTGACAGCAAGTGCAATTAAATGGGGCCCGTGGTCGTGGCTTAGTGGTAAGAGAGTGCGCTTACTACACCTACTTCCATGCACTGTTCATATGATCGAGTCTTTCTGTCAACCATAATTAGCCAAGGAACAGTTTGGTGTGGAAATCGTCGTTATATAAGCGAAAAACCATAGAGTACGATGTTAAACCCTTAATTATCAATCAAACAAACCAACACACAATCAACCAATCAATCAACACCACGGCAAATATCCTCTACGGAGTAATCAATGTTAATGGTTATAGACCGATGACAGCAAACATTGGAGTAGCTGTATCCCCAAAACAAAACAAAGTGGATAAGCTGTCTACATAACGAGAAAACAGTTGAATATTTACGGTACGCCCAGCAGCTGGTTGTGATATACGAACATACCAATGCTGCCCTGGTGCTTTCCAAGATAACAAAACATGAAGCCCATTTGCTTTGGGATGTCTTTGACTTGTGTCTTTTGATTGTCATGTCTTGTCTTTATTGTCAGTTCCGTCGAATACGCATTCCTATCCCACCGGCTGACACGCCATCGTATGAGTGAAATAACCCTTCATACGCCTTTAAACGCCACTCAAACGAAATGAAACATAGAGATAAAAGAAGGTTAACCATTTTTGTGATTTGATGCCAAATGTCTACATACTCAATAATTAACAAATCATGTAAATAATTTTTTTCCAACACAAAAGATTCCTTTTGAAGGACAAAGTAACCAGTGGGCTACATTGAGAATAGCCCAGTTATCTCTCTCCCTGCCTGAATGGGGCAGCACTAATTTGATAATTAATGAGTATGTAGCCATTGGCAACAAAGGGTTAATGTGACTTTGTAACAAATGAAGCTGCCAGTTTCCGGTGAGGCTATAGTCAGTTACAAAAAGGAAAACTGTTTCGAGTCCGAACATTTGCGCCAAACTATGGGATGAGTTCGGCAAAATAAGATACCGACGACTTGGCGCTTCTCTTCCTTGTTAAAACAGATAACACTAGCTGCCAGGTGTTTACCTTTATCTTATATAAGCAAAAACACAATGCGAGGAAACAAGGTAAGATCTGGTTGTAATGAAATATCAGAGCCGGCTGTCTTTCTCTTAAATCATAATATCGCTGTGGGTAGAGGGGGGGGGGGGGGGAGGGGTAATCGTTTCTTGGACTCTTTTGTCGGTCACCTATCCCTTGTTATTGGAGAAAGCTGCCAAACATTTTTCAAACAAACTTCGAATTGTGTTCATCAAAAGTTGAATATATGTGGAACTTTACATAATCTATAAGAAAAATTTATTGCAATTTTTGTCAATAGTGTTTTTGAGTTATTACCACTCTTTCGTTGTACAGTTAGGTGTAGTATGTTTCGAGGAGACTCATATTGTCTTTACCTAGCCTTAGGTGGACATTATTTCCATCGGAAAGTTAGTCCTGTTCGTCTGGTAAAGCATAACACAGGGTGAAACAGATGCCAAAAGGGCAAAGAAGCAAATGCGTGATTTTGTGCTGCTAAACTGGGCGTCACTTTTTGGTTGTTGATATATCCATAAAGCTCCATAAAACACCCCAAAAGTTACATTCTGGTATAAATGATGATAGACCTACCAATAAGGAGGAGTTCGAGTATGGAATATAGCTAGGTGCAGTCCAATCAACCTGTTTGAGAAGGGAAATCCTTCTCGATATAGGCCATCCATATTATCCAATCACAGCAAACCTGTTCATTGTTTGTTTTTATTCTTTTAATGTTTTGTTTTGAAAAAAAACCCCAAAAACAAAACAGAAACACCAAGGGATCTCTTTATTTCACATTATATCAGTTACAGTAACTTAGTGCATGAGATTAAAGTGGATCCGAGAGGACAACTTGATTTTAGGAGGGAAATTCCCACTCGAGAGATGGACAAATCATACATACAGAGCCGAATTCTTTTTCCACTATAATATATTTAACGCCAGTTTTTCTGTTGAGAAAAAAATAAATATTAAAAAAATAATAATAATGAAAAACACAAGACATTTGTATTGCAATTTACTGTGTAGTGATACAATTGGCGTTAATCGGTAAAGATTACTAATACGCAAAAGGCATATAGTGCCGTCATTAATGTACTTCAGTTTAACCTTTTAATACGTAATGACAGCAACAAAGTGTATGTAATAAGACATTCAATAAACATAATAATTTTGAAAAATATAAAATATTGCAAATTAAAACTCGGAAACAGATAATTAATTATTCTAACAAGGGGTCATCACCATGGTATCACCTAGGTCAATAAAATTTTCCTACATGCCGATCGCATGTATATGAAAAAGTAACACTAGGTGGCGCCAGCAGTCGCGGGGTGTTTTTGTTTTTTTCTTTAAACAAAAAAAAGGTTTCCTCATATCCACCGTATTGAAGTACGAAAGACTTAGAAAAGGAAAATCCGTCATTAATTTTGGAATATCTTTGCGTCGAATTCCAACGAAACAAACCAATACATTTGTTTATTGGCCTATATATATGTCATTCACGACACTGTTTATTTGCAGGTGACAATCTATGGTGATAAAGACAATTGCCACCAGGAACTCAGGAATACAATTTGTATGATCCCGTTTTCTATAGTTTGTCCCTAATTTACTGGTCTGTTTAGTTTACCTGTAGCTATCTTGACTATATATTTCTAAAAGCAATCACACTGGCACAGGGATACGGATATGGAACACTAGTCTCGAAATTTACAGTCCCATCTGCCTACACAACTACTGCTGACATCGCCTGAGCATGGAACGAATCAATCGTTGGATGTTCCTCTGTGGAATCCTTCCCCACTCTTCCTGCAACATTTGGAACAGCTGATCAAGGGTCAGTAATTGATTTTGGCGCTGACGCACTCGTCTATTGATTTGGTCCCACAGATGCTAGGTTGCGTTTAAATCTGAAGATTTGGTGGGCCATGGGAGGACATTGAAGTTGTTGTTGGCGAGGTAGTCCACTGTAGCACGTACCGTGTGGGGTCGAGCATTATCGTGTGGGAATAGCTCGCTCTGGCGGTCGACAAGCGGAAGGATGTGTGGACAGAGAATGTCATCAATGTAACGATTGACTGTCAAATTGCCCCTCACCAGCACGAGTTCCGATTTTCTGTTGTAGGAGATGGCACCCCACCCCAGGGCAC
>JARFOD010031412.1:0-10592 GCA_031763545.1 Mopalia muscosa
TGGCTGTTGTTCTATATACCACAAGGGGTGGGAAGACACTCTTTCCGGTCAGAGATATTTGCAAAGCACCATCAACCATTTTGAGTTGAATAACGAATCCTGTTTTTTTTTTTGTCCTGATTTGAATAACGAATCCCGTTTTATTGTCGTCATTCGTGATTCGAATAACGAATCCCGTTTTTTGTCGTTATTCGTGATTCGAATAACGAATCCCGTTTTTTGTTGTTATTCGTGATACGAATAACGAATCACGTTTTTTTGTCGTTATTTGTGATTCGAATAACGAATCCCGTGTTTGGTCGTTATTCGTGATTCGAATAACCAATCACCAATAAAGAATCCGCTGCTAATTTCCGACCGCCATTTAGGCGTATCGTTTGTGTATTTGTTTGCTGGTAGTTAAAGCCGTACCCAATGATATTTCACTTTTATCAATGAAGTATTGTCGAAGTATGTTTCGCAACATGTCTGAAATCCCTCAATCCATCATGAATGGTGGTAAACTCCGATTTTTAAAACCAGTATTTCATGAAGATTTCCATTGCACATCATTAATTTTATACGTTTAACGGCTGGAATTGTCCAAAAGACCCAACCAAGACCACCCAAATTTATTATCCAAACTGTACGTTAAACCATAACTAAATGTTCTGAAAAAAAGAGTGTTAAAAATTGAAAATCTGCTGTGAAGTAACCACATGTAATGGTTCTTGTGAAGCATTTACTTAAGAGAAATTCGAATACATTTTCTAAAAAAATATTTCTGAAATATATCTCTATCAGATTGTGAATAATAAAACAGAACGAGTTATGAACCACAACGTTTCATAATGAACAAACTTGGTGCGACTACTCTGGATGCCTGACTTCTGTTTGTATTATTTATAAGGTATGTCTTTTTAAACGTGAGATATAGTTATTCTGTTTTATGTATTCAAATCCCAAGAAGTAATGATGACTGAGAATTAAAAAAGGAATGAAAAGAGTTCATACCCAGACTGCCATGGGTTAAACACTAGTTGGGAATATTAAGTTGTAAGAGAAAAAAACTTGTGTTTCTGTATATTGCATAAAACCGACGTGCTACAATTAGCAGCTGACATGCAGATCTTAACAGGCGATAAAACAAAGTAAACACACTTGATGTCAGGAATGTCTATTCTGGGTAATTAAGACTAATGCGCTTGGCTCCATCTTGTCTCTCCAGTGAGTCGCAACTCTCAGTCAAAACAGCGAATAAACTATTAGAATCAGAACAAACAACCAGAAGAGCTAATGACACAAAGATTCAATCTGGCGTGTATTCCTAGGAGATCGGCTTAAACCCAAACTGTGTACTTCATTGGTTTGTTGTTCGCCAAAATTATATACAATCGCCACAAATACGAGGGTTCTTATTGATGATAAATATCTAGATGTACAGAGAGTGTCGTGACTCCTACAAAACTCAATGGTCGTGTGGTTTGTTTACTGGATCTCGTCTTACATGTTCTCGTCTATGCTAAATCAGTCGCTATAATGTGACTTTTTAACACTATACTAGAGAAGATTAAGATCACAATCTATAATTACAGTGCAGGCGGAATCGACAAATGTAATCTATAGATGAAGTGTACATTGTACTCGTCTATGCTAAATCAGTCGCTATAATGTGACTTATTAACACTATATTAGTAGAACCGTATCTGTTGGGTTATATTTGTCCAACAGAGGATTGTGACGAAGCTTTTTGTTGCTCTGGTGATCTCGTCATAAAAGGCAACTTGAAACCGTTGTGTATGAGATGTGCTTGTGATGCATTTACCTTTTCTGTTCTTGTCTTGTTTTTGTTGTCAATATTGTTGCGTGTGGTTTCCTTCGCCCATTGAGCTTGCATGCCGTCATGTGAGTGAAATATATTGTTACCTTTATAAGTACTGTGTAAAACCACAGTCAAGTTAATCAAATAATTGTAACCACTACTAAATAATTTTTTTTTTGCTTGGTTCTTTGCTAGCACCAACAATTTACACGTATACATTATGGCTGGATTTAAGATGTGTACATAAAAGAACTGTACATCTACTCAAATCTGCGGCATTGTAATGACAGGAGGTCACACAATCCGGCTTGTCGTGTGAAATTCGAAGCTGAATGGTTCATGTTCAAGTTATTTTCGGCTTTTGTTTTTCCTTCCTTTCTATTTAACGGGAACACTTTATATCACTTCATTGGACCGGAGATGAGAACATCAAATTTTTTGTATAACCTGAATGACATGTCACACGTGAAGAAATCATTACAGTTTCGTATAATGATTTCCACTCAGTGATGTCCCTACTTTTTCTTGCTGAGCTTATCGAGAGAGAAGTATTTGTGATAAAAACAACACAGCATATCTCTCAAATGACAGTGATATGGCAGTAATACGGTTACACACATCCCCTGGATGGTGACGTTTCTGTTTACAACGCTCTATAGGAGCGGCGAGCAGGGCCGATTTGGCAGCATTTGTCTGTAGATTTATCAACGCGAAATATATCGGAATGTATTTTTCTGAAACACCAGTTGTTTGGTATGTATTGCATCTTTTTACATGACAGGTAATTATTCCGTCTCTGAGAAAGCGAAGCCCGATACTAAGAGGAACGGGACTAGACATGAGGCGATTATATAGATTACACCTGTCACCTGCGACTATCTCTTATCCACTCAAGTTCTGACTTAATGTATTTACCCAGTCTATATGTTTCCCTGTCTCCTTGGATGCCAGACGCTTTGTTACATAAAAACATAACCCCCTTAGGGACGATTCCAGACTGTGTATAATTTTGCGAATTCCCTGACCTGGTTATTAAGCATTTGCTCGTTAATATGACACTTCGTTATGATGTGCAATATAGTAAATAATGCTTGGTAGAAATAATAGTTGAGTAGTTAGTCCCGATCTTCTACAGTATCCAAGAAATACAAAATTGGCGTTCGTCTTTTAGATACAACGGACCATAGTCAGCTCAATTAATCTAAACTAGCTGTAGTAGTATATATTGGCGTTGCAATACAGACTGACTGACTGTGTAAGCAGAATGTCATAAAACTACTAAATCATCAATCCATTAAACTAACCAGGCTTGTACCGATATATTGATATTAGGTGTCAGATAGCCGTTCACATATGTACACATATTAATCTCTCTGTTACACATGTGTAGACTGATAAAGAACGATTAACCATTTAACAAGAGCTGAGCACTATTTGAGTGCATATTATTTGTATTTTTCTCTTATATCTAAAAAAGAAACCGGGATAATTGATCAATAATATCAAATTCTATACTTTGATCAGCTCTAAAATACATTAAATTTTTTAAACTCTATTTTCGAGCATGAAGAATGGGCAACCTAGTGATTGAAATGTTATCAAAAAACTTTCCTAACAACAGTATCAAGATGGCTTAAGTTGATAAAATGCACACAAACGAACCCCAGAAGGTCCGGTGCTTTTTGTGAGGAATGTAAAGAGGGAGTAATTAAGGCTAACTTGTTGGCTTCTATCCTCACGTTTACCTGAATTATCAAGTAAATATGTATTAAAGACTGCCAAACACATGGTAATGTAACAATAATGAGATTTATCAGGTGACGAGAGAAAAACAATTAGGTCACTTCACAGTTTCTCGAACTATAACAATAATTTGTACGATTTCTTATTTCAAAATATTTTGTTCGATCTTCTGTTGGGTACAAATGAAAGTATATAACAACACAGGGGAAGATGCATTGACAGGATTAGTGGCTGACTGTACAACAAACCAAAAGACATTCATAGCTTTTAAAGATCTACAACAGAAACAGAAAAAAAACAATTGACATTAAAAACTGAATTCGTTTGATTATTATTAAGTATGCTCTGCATAATACTCCAGCAGAGAAAAAGCGATTTATTTAAAAGTAATTATTTAATTATGTTTGTATTTCTTCTTATTTTAAGTATTTCTTTTTTAAAGGTGAGATATAGTTATTTTGTTTTATGTATTGGAGTCCCAAGAAGTAATTATAACTGATAATAAAAAAGGAGTGAAAACAGCCACTGGATCAGAAGAGAAGAAAGATAAACCTTCTGTATATTGCATAAAACACTGATACTACAATAAGCAACTGACATGCAGATCTTAGCGGGTGATAAAACACACACTAAACACACTTGATGCCAGGAATGCCTATCCAGGGTAATTAAGTAATGCACATGGTGCCATCTTGTCTTCCGAGTGAGACGTAGCTATTCGTCAAAACATCGAATAAACAAGTAGAACACGAACAACAAACGGAAGAGCTAACGAGACTAAGATTTAATCTGGCGTGGATTCCTTGGAGACAGGCTTACAACAAACTGTGTACTTTATTGGTTGGTTGTCCCCCAAAGTTAGCCACGTTCCTAAAAAATACCGGTTTGCCTGTTTATGATAAATTGCCCGATGGACAGAGTGTGTCACATGTACCTGCAGGACTCCGTCGTCCTGTGGTTTGTTAACTGGATCTGTAGGGTTTTTTTTCTGTAGACATTATTTCATTTTGAAATATTGTCAGAAATAATAACTGGATTTTCACCACAATCACATATTTGTAATTCGGAGTATTTAAGCTTCCTAAAGTATATACATACAATTGGTACAGATTTATATTCTTCTGCATAAGATTCAAAATACAAGGGTTTTTTTTCTGAAAATCCACAAAGGGTTACAGGAAGACCGTAACATATATTTCTCAAATTTTACGTGTTTGATTCTATTTTACCAACGGAGGGTTGTGTGGGAGATTTGGGTTGCCCTGGTGACCTCTGTGCTAAAGGGCAACGTAAACCCGATGTGTCTCGAATGTGTTTGTAATGTATTGCGTGTTTTCCCCTATTTTATTTCTTGTTTTTCTACTGTGTAAAACCTAATCGAAAAATCCAATATATGTAAGTATTTGCTAGCATCAACAATTTACACATCTGCATTATGATTGTATTTGAGACATGTACATTAAAGAGCTGTACACCTTCTCAAATCTGCGGCATTGTAATGGCCGGAGGTCACACAATCCAGTTGTTGTGTGGAATTCTAAGGTGACCGGTTGATGTTTGAGGGTTTTTTTTTTTTCGGCCTTGGTTTTCCTTTCCTTTCTTTTTGAATTTTTTTTTTGCAATCTGGATGGCATTGCACATGTAAAGAATTCATTACGGGTTTTTCAAATGTTTTCCGCTTAGTGATGTCCCCTTCTTTTTTGCTATTTGAGGTGAATATAACACAACCAGTGGCTCAAATGACAGTGATGCAATAGTTCCACTCAATTGGTGACGTTGTCTGTTGGCATAGAAACCTGTTGTTATACATGTATATGAAAGTAACAACGGTTACCCTGAACTTAATATTTATGACATTTAACGTAATTGTTGGGGGGAATTGATGATTAACTTAACATTTCTGTTTGTTGATCATGATGTTGGATTAAGCAATACGCCAAGGTGTTCATCATGCCCTCCCTCTATTGTACGGATTGTATTACTATGATTTATTCTTATAGATGTCTTGTAGTTTTGTAAATGCCCGGCTACCATAAACATCTTCATATAGATAACAGTACTCGTTTAAGATACAAAACACAGGTTGTACATTAACGGGATACCCTAACTTGTGAACTGGTTAAACTCAAAGTTTATGCCTTAAATGTTTTTGAAGAAGCTGGCATCAAGGCCAACAATATTATGTGTAGAAATACTGATTGTGAAGAACATATCAATTAATCAGCCACATACAGCTTGTCCAGTCGAGAACCATACATTGAAAATACACCAGATAATTTAAATTTTGGCTATGATGCTAAGCTTATTTCTAAAATCTTCATATCTCTGAGACACATATATCTACAGTCAATAGCCTGACAATTTGGCAAAGTAAATCAAATGTTCCCACCCCGGGAAACGATCAGATTGGGAATCCGGACGATGGTTTAATAAACCTAACAATAGACACTTAACAAGCCTAACGTTATATTGCAGCGGATTTTCCCAACAGGACTTTCTATTCACTCAAGACTAAAATGGCTCGGATTTACAATTCAAACTAAGCTTTGAACAAAATGAATTCAAATTTGCTTTTAAAATACCCAAGACATAAGACAGACTTATCAGGATCAGATATGAAAACAAACGTTGGTTGACAGAAAAAAGATTGCTCATACAATGGAAATGATTGTAATGATTGAAGATATTTCAAATATGTCGAAAGGTCTCTTTTTGGTTTTGGTTTTGTCTAATGTACCATTTATTGAGTGTCTCATTTTCCTTGTTGCGTTCTGTGATGCAGATTCTACGTGTGAAAAAATGCATTTGGTTTCGTATTCAATAGACCGGTGAGCAGGGTACATGTAAGCATGTTTACAACATGTTTGTAGGAGCGGTGAGCAGGACCCATTTTGAAGAATTTGTCTAAAGATTTATCAAAACTAAATGTATCGCAATTTATTGTTTAAAAACACCAGTTGTCTGGTGTGTATTGCATCTTGTTTACATGTTAGCCACAGATTCTGTTTCTGAGGAAGCGAAGCCGGATACTAAAAGGAATTTGACTAAACAATAAGCTGTTATATAGATTACAGCTGCGACTGGCGACTTTGTCTTATCCACTCAAATCCTGACTTAATGTATTTATAGGTATTCACCCAGTCTATGTGTGTAAGTGTCTCCTTGGATGCCAGACGCTTTGTTACATAACCCTCTGAGGACAATTGTAGACAGTACATAATTGTGCGAATTCCCTGACATGGATATTAATCATTTCCCCGCTAACATATCACCTCGTTATCATGTGTTACATAAACAAAGATTCTGACTAAATACTGGTTTAGCAGAAATCGTAGATGAGCAATAAGCCCTGATCTTCTACAGTATCTAAGAGATATATAATTGGTATTCGTTTTTTAGATACAACGGACCATAGTCAGCTCATGTTCGGTTACGTAAAGCACAGGCACAATTGATTGCAGCCATATCCATGACTTGTGGGTGAATGGAGTAGGCAGCAAAGCAATGTGGACCATTGATCTAAACTAGCTTTAGTAATATATCTTTGCATTGCCTTGCAAACTGACTGTGTAAGCAGAATGTCCAATACAAGTAAATCATCCATCAATTAGGCCAACCAGGCTTGTGCTGATATATTGATATTAGATGTCAAAAATCCATTCACATATTTACATAAGAGCTGAACACTAATATAATGTATATTTTTTATAATTTAATTTTAAACTAAAAAAAGAAACCGAAAACTTATTAATAATGTCAAAGTCTGTAATTTGATTATCAAGAATATCTAAATTAATAGCTCCATATTGCACCAAATTCTAATGATTTATAAATCGAGGCTGTAAACGTATTTGTTTAAAATGTGTACCATATATTTGGAGATACATATTTTGTACTGATAACTGCTGATAACTGATCCATATCCTTGTAATAACTTAAAAATGTATAATGTGGTGTAACTTGTTGATGTCGACTTCCTATTCAACAGCGTACAAACTATAATATGTAGACGTTTAAGTCAAAGAAAGTGTTTAAAATGTCAAAATGTAAGATTATCCTGTAACTTATATTTATATTTCTCCTTAATTGGAGGTTACTAAAACCTATATTTATTTCTTCATTTACTGTGGTTTCACGGCCGTGTCTTAGTGGTTTGCACGTCTGCCCACTAATCCTACTTCGATGTACACGGGTGAGAGTCAGTCCGTAGACCATTAGATATGTATGAAATAAAGTGAGTCACCCGATGTGGATTCGTCAATCACGGGGGTATTTGACGCGGATTACTGTACGTTTTCCGGAGTGTTAACTGTACAATGGAGTATACCCTTAAACCACAACCAAACAAACAATAATTTATTATGATATTGTTGCATTTCATTTGTCCTTATGATAGACGGTATATCGTTGGAATTCGATAGAATACAGCTGTCTACATACCGCTGTAAATGATTTCTAGTCACAATTCAGATAATTGTACTATTCTTTATAATGTAATAAAAACCAGCAATACCCCAGTGTCACGTAGAGGAATTAAAAAATATTCATATGGAGGGGAAACACTATTAATCCAACCTTACGATCATCGATTTATTTTGAAGTGTATTTTTATTGTTTAATGATTCAGGAACCAACTACTGTAATTAAATATTCACGCTTGAACGCGCCAATTAATGTGTCTTTTTTTTAAATCCAAAAATGTGAGAGTATTTGTCCATAACACAGAGGCCTTATTAATAATAACTTTTGTGATGTCCCTGTTTTAAAAACTGGCACTTTATGGCCTTTTATATCATTATATAAGTTAATTAGCTAAATTTATTTAACAGAAATCAAAGCAGAAGTTTTCTCCCATAAAAAATCATACATTAAGAGTTATATTTCGACGTTGCCGCTGAAGCAAATGCTTTGTGTAATGATCGTCATTCAAATTAATACATTGGCGGCACTAATTTGGCCATAATTTCTATTTAATGATTACTCCATATCAATGCAATATTAAACGTTGTTTGATCGATCAAGTTATCATCAGATACAAAAGCGGTTGAATGAACATCTGGTTCATTAAAGCTTTGGAACACTCTGATAAAAAAGCAATCAAGCTAAATATATGCCATAGATTGTTTTAGCTTAAAATCGACGGTATCATTCACGATAATGTAAAGATGCAACACTGCTTACAATGTACATCACTGGACGACATGTCTTTCTACTGCATATGGTGTACCTCACTGGAAGACATGTCCTACTACCTTAACTGTAAATCACTGGACGATCCGTATTTCTATTGCCTGTGCTGTACATCACCATCAGACATGTCTTTCTAATACATATACTGTACGTCACTGCAAGACATTGGATTGGAAGGATATAAGTCATCATACATATGCTGGTCCGTGTTAGCGCCATACGCTTCATGTTGACTTTGTTAAACATTCTTATAACGCAAGTTACATTTTCAAGACCTCCTAAGTTTTCATACTCAGTCTGACTTTTGGGAGGATACGAAGGTTAAGGCGTGTTTTCATATACCCATTTTTTTTTTTTTTTTTTTTTTACACCTTGCAAATTTTTTTTTGTATGTATCTAAACCTGGTTTTTAACTTTACTCGACAACCTGTTTCGTTTATGTTAACTTTGTGGCTACTGTTGATTTTTATCAGAAGTGGTCAGCAAAAAGTCGTCGAAATTTCCTGTTAATCGATTTAGAATCAAACACAAATATAAAACGTTGTCAATATCCTAAGACAGTTATACGGCAAAAGTTCGCATTTAAAGTTGTAAAAAATACACCAGATTTATTTTTACAGTCCTCACAGAGTGATCGTGTTTTAAGTGATTTCAAGAACGGCTATCAACTACCTCCCGTAACTGAGGTTTGATTTGAATGAGATTAAAGTTATGTCGTAACAGCTCTGAGACACCCCAGTTGAAGTAGATTCCTGACAATTGGATTAATCATCGTCTGGCGACAATCACAAGCTTGGTTAGCTTATATAATAAGAAACTTCTGCTGTCTATCATAATTGTCTTCTGCATAAAATAAATGAACGAGCTGATTATCAAGTCGCCTTTTTATGCTGAAAACTTTAATATGGATTATTAAATAGGTTTAGTTATAGTCTTATAGGCGGGGAGAAGATAAATACAACTTTATTACACAGACAAAACATTGGTTCTCATCTCGGAGGATCGATAACAAGCCATCGTGGGATTCGACCAAAACGCCGGCTGATTTCCCTTTAACTTTTCCGTTTTCATCGAAGAAATTCTATCAGGGATACATTTATAGTCTGACACGAGCTGACACAGACATTTGATTTGTCGAATAGAAGCTGATGTGTCCATGTATATATGCACAGACATCGCAGCAAACAGATTACTTTCAAAGTCCGTCTCAAATTTCTGTTTGATTTCGATGATTGTTCTGTGACCGTCTGCACTGATCGCAGCACAAACAATCTACATATGCAAATATAATAATCATTACCAGACCAGACATTTTTCAACTAATTCCATAACGCGCAGACTCGTTGCCTGTTTATTTTCGTTTTCAATGAATGATTTTTGTCTTTTAGAAAGTGACTATTAACAGTATTTTCGTTATTTTGGCAATGGCGCAAATCATTCTACTGAATGGAGTCGCCACAATTAAAAATATGTATGTATGTATGTATGTATGTTATTTTGGAAGACACAAAAATGAATCTGTTTTCGCAGCAATGTCAATCTCCTATCCATCTTTTATTTTCTAAGAAAGCCCGGGAGGCTGAGGCATCTAAGTAGACGACATAAGTTTGTGTCCTGGATTCGAACCTGGAAAATTTACTAGACCAGAGTCTATTCAAACTAAAAGAGCATTATCCTTAAGTAAGGAAATAGTGGCTTCCTCTGTTTTCGTCTAAGTAATGTATTATAGACTAGTCAATGCTCTAACGTAACAGAGTAAGGTGACTACTCCAAAGAAAGACGAAAAATTCATATGGACTCAATATTTCTCGAACATAAGCTGACACAGCTATGCGCCAATGGACACAGACGCTATGTC
>JARFOD010031423.1:0-10592 GCA_031763545.1 Mopalia muscosa
CAATTATCTTGCTATGTCCATTTTTCATCATGAAGTTATCATCTTGCAATGTCCAGTAGTTATCATTAAGCAATTATCTTACCATGTATATTTTGCATCATGAAGCTATTGTCGTGCAATGTCCATTTGTCATCATAAAGCAATCATTGTGCGATGTCCTTCTGTCATCTTGAAACAATAATCTTGCAATGTCCATGAAAAGAATAACTGCATCGATTCGGAGTCGGAAGCTGTTGACGAGCAGATCATAAACGGTATGGGCCACATAAGGTAGATAGGTTATTACTTTTAACGATGACAAGGGAAGTCTCTATTGTATCAGTAAGTTCAGGTTATTTTTTAAAATGTGTTGGTCACATCTTTTGCCAAGTCAATGAATCTTGAGTTATAGATGTAATTATCAATGGAATACACCTTTAGCCATTTTGTTTGACTCCAATGTACAGTATTCCTACTGAAACGATTGAACTATTAATTATTCAGGCTAATGAAATAATGATGTAGAACTCCTGTACAGCATTGTACTTTATAACGGTAGCACTTTAATACATCTAACATTAAAAGAATAGACATACACGGTAAACAATGGAGAAATTTAAAGCTCTGTGCAAACTGGTTTCATCGGTCGGGAAGGCGAAAATATTTTAATGAGGTGTAGTAGTGGAGTAGTGATATTAAAATAATTTCTTTTATGTTTAACATAAATCTTATTAAAACATAGAAATGCACATTTTAAGCCTGCTGTCAACCTGCACACAGTGATAGTATATAATTTATTTAGTAAATATGTTGGGGTTTTTTAGCGGTTTTATACAAAGACTTTGATCTGATGCATCTGATATTAGTAGCAAACTTGTTCCATTCCCGATGGCCAGCCGTGATAAAGATGTTAAGTGATAACTGACCGCTGTTATTTAGCCTGGGTAAATTAAAAATACTGTTCCCTCTTCCTATCGCTTTATTATACGCATCTAATGAAAAAAGGTGACTTCGACTGAATAAAATAATTCAATAGAAGGGTGCTCTTTTTTATAGAATATAAAGCGGTTTAAGGTGGGATATTTTGCTATATAAGCCCAGGTCATAAGACAGATAAGGATAAATAACAGAATAATATAGAAAGTAGAAATTTTTGCTATAATCAGAATGTCTTGGATTAGACAAAATACCAAAATAACGGTAGATTTCTGTAAACATGTAACGAATGCAACTTAAGTTTATTGTAGAAAACTATATACAGGAATTTAAATTAGTCTGATATTTCAATTTCTTTATCACGCATCATCAATTTCGAATGCTTCACTTCATTTCTATTATTTGGCGCAAGTAACATATATTTAGTTTTGTGTACAATTAGTGAGGTTCTACAGACGGATAACCAAAAGGAAATATTTTCAAGTTCAGCATAGAAAATGTCTACAACTTCAGATTAATAATCACCAGAGTTTACAAATCTGGTGTCGCAAATAAAGTAGATTGAATATTACTGGAAATATTGGAATGGAATGGCAATTAGTATTGATGGCGCATGCAGTTCTAACACATTAGAACTATGCGCGCCATTACTTTTCATTAATTATTTCAGTTGTTCAGATTATGTTGAATAAGTATTGACGTAGAGTTTTAAGTGATAATACGCGTGTTTATAATATACCCAGCTACTGCTTTAAACACTTTGTCGCAACTTTTAGAATTTACTGGAAAGTGGCTGGAAAACAGACGAAACAAACAGGAAGTATTGAATATTTTTTGTGTCAGCAGTATTATTTAAATCGTTTATGTAATAAACTAAAAAAAAAGAGTAAGTCCTAAGGTTGAGCCTTACGGGACCTCGAAATGAATTTTTTTATTTTTTTTATTTTTTTTAATTTTTTATAACTTACTTACTTACTTAAGAAGAAAAGATATCGGGCTATAACTTTGAAGGTAACTTTTGCTGCACAAGTAAGGTTATTGACTTTATTGTAATACCATCGGAATAGTTTGCGATCTGCTGGTATATTAGTTTTCAATTGTAATCCATATAGTTTTTTTGTTTATAAAACTGAAGTAAATTGTTCCTTTTGTTATCGATAGTTTTATTATTTTCAAGAGGGATTTTTTTTTTGTTATTTCTCTTTCCAAAACTTTAAAAAACGGCTTCATTGGCCTTTTCACAAAAGAATTCAATCCAATTAGTGTCTTGGGTTTTCTGCTTAAAATTCGTTGAATTTAATTCAATGCAATTACGAGCTGTTTTCAGCTTAAAGGCGTATTATTTGATGCAGATATGTGGAAAACGGAAAAATGATCTGTAATTTCAGTCAAAAGAATACAAGATAAAAAAAAATTTGAAGTCATTTAAAGAGTGTGTTGAATTTGTTACTTGCGTGGGTTTTGTAATAATGGGGATAAATAATGCGCCTTTATAATTTCAGAGGATTGTCTGCATTGAAGCGATTAATATTAAAATCTCCAATTAGTTCTCTTGATGCATTTTTCGGCAATATAAATAAGAAGTGTGTTGAATAAACAAGTATCTTTGTCCAGAAGACGATATACATCATCTATACCTGGGAGTTTATCTATTACATAAGATGATTAATGTAATTGCTATTGCCTTAGTTCTTTGAAATCGCTACTTTATCTTGGTGCCAGCTTATTGCCAGTGCTTATTTATTTTATGTGGTCTAGACAACAGTGATATTATCTGCCTTCTTTCTCTTGGCGGGAGATTATCGGCGCTTTTATGTTCGTCATTATGTGCATTGGGGAGCAAAACACAACCAACGTTTACTATAATGACTAGATATACTACCAGCCATTAGCGTTTATAAAAAAAACAAACGTTATCTACTTGATGACTGTTCAAACTCTTTTATAATCTGCATTCTCTCTTTTGTTTTATTTTATATATAATAAACTGTATATTTCTTTTTACATATAATTAACTGCTATAGTTGAACTATTATTATTTTATTTCCTTTATAATGAATATTGTATCTTATATAGATGTTGGTAAAGCTATCTTTTTTATTATAAACAGGGAGGTATTTGCGCTTAAAGCAAACAACTTGACAGTAATCAAGTTTAATGATTTATATTACAGAAGAGATTCTCAGTGAGATAATAAGAAATCTAAATATTTTCTGATCTATACTATACAATTTTAATTATAATCATTTTACATTCAAGGAAAGGCCTTAAAGTTCAACGTTACGACAATAACAGCATGAGAAAACCTCTGATAACTATTTTAGGCTTTAAAAATTTCCATGAGATAAGAATAAACTGTTCTTTTTTATGATTTAGGTCATCGGATTTTTACATATTGGCTTTTTACATTATAGGGGGAGGCTTTAACAATAAAAATATCGTTTTGTAAAAAAAGGGTTTAGGTTATATGTGAAAGAAGAGAGGAAAAACAGACATGATGACAGACATAGACATGATTGCGCATAAACACCAGGTTAACATTATTTCCTAAGACCACCATCAGTGGTATTAGAAATACATTTACATATATTAATATACACAAGAACACGTTTGTGTTAAAATATCACCAGGGATATGTATTAAAGGGACGTGTATTAAATTTTGAAATATATTAATATCGGTGGGAAGATGTTTACATATAATGCTTATTCTAAAATTGAACACAATGAAAAATCATAAAATTTCGGGACAAGTATGCTTAAGGAAGGAGTATTAGACCTGAATATCAAAGAGATATGAATACATGTTAATATTTTCCGATAGCCTCCAAAGAACGGTTCATTAAGGAGGAGATCTTTAAAGTAAAGGTACACATACAGCCAGGGGGGGGGGGGAGGGGGTATTTTTAAATAATATGTTCCATGTTTAATGTTACAGAAGGGGATATTAAGATAAAGGAAAAAGTATAAATATTTTTAGATGAAGGCCATAAAAATATTTGCTTTTTGCATTTAGGGCAGATATATGAATTAAGGGTTAACGTAAAAAAACCCAGCTGAAATTAATGTTTTCTGCTTAATATAGCATAAATATTTTTAAAGCTATACCTACAGTGTTTATTATATGTTTCATGTGTAATGGTAACCTGATGAAAAACACCAAACAGTTGCACATGTTCAAAACAGCCAAATTTTTGTAATTGCGTGTGGTGAGATAATTATTGAGCCATGCATTACCAAGATCAGTTTGATTCTCAAATAACTAAACACGGATCATTTTGATTGGTGACTGAAGAGGAAATTGTATCAAAAAGGCGCGCCCCCCCCCCCCCCCCCCTCCATAAGATACAGTTTAAATTCGTTGATTTAATTAGCTTGGGTGAAGATGTATTTTAAAAGACACCTAAGTGTCCGCTGTGTTGCATGACAGAGACTCATTATAAATACATTACAATTTTCTAACTTAATCTACCAATTACTGTCACCATGTGATTTTAAAAAATCCTAAGAGTTCCAAAGCATGCAAGCGTTTCTGATCGACGGCTAGGGACCCACAATAAAATGAACTGGACTAAATTTTTGAAGATGAAATGTACTGAAAGGGTGTTGGTTGTAGTGTCAGTATGTTACGTTTGGAGTTAAATGTCCGGTCTTAGAGTTAGCATTTGTATTTCAGCGTCAGCGAGATTGTAATCTGTTGCATCAATGTTTTTACTTTTATGGGAGACATTTTCATTGTGTCAACGTTTACCTCACAACGCGCGAATGTTCATTTTGTACAATTGCGCAAAACTCTCTCGAGGCATGTATTCTAACACCATTGCTAATAATATTAGAACCGACTTAGAGACTGCCCAATCCATATGAACGGAAAAGATATTTGCATATCTATACTGCTAAACTCCCATTGTCGTGCAAAAATAAAGCGTTTATAAATATTGTGTCGAATTTATGAGCATTGTATGTGCAAACAATTTGGCTTGATATGATTGCAAGAAGCATTCAGAGTCATTAAAACAAAAGCTTAGTCATTGATGATAACTCTACATGAAACATACATATCTATTAATTACAGATACCAACAAGTGATTAGCTAGTATTGTTTCGTCTTTCACGTTTACATATACCCTCTAGTAGTTCTGAGACAGCCGTTTGAATTTCTGTTTTAGTGCGTTGTCTCAATGGAAATTATGTCTTTGTGTATTGGACTAGTACGTGAAATGTGTGTTATTAGGACCAACAAATCACGTCTCTCTCAACACCTTTATACGTGTAACACGATCAGGTATTGTTAAACATTAATCATTCACAAACACAAACAGCAGTGTTCGAGTCTCCTGTTGATGCCTAAGAATCAAACTAAGAGTCTGAACACACTTGGTTTAATTTATGGATCTCCTTAAAAACATTTATTTTTTTTTTTTCAATTACATCTCTTCAAGAAAAGTGTATTCATCAGCTAGGTGATATTTTGACACAGTTTGTACATCTACATTCGTCTGTATTTTCTCATATCCATCTACCAATGTCTGTCAGTAGGTTACATGGCTGGATGTAACAATTTTGGATATGGTATACCGGTATTTTGGGTTCATGATGTGTCAGTATACAGAGAAAAGCCTCTCTTGAACATCATTGACCAGTTGCTCGAAGGACGATTAGCCGCTAACACCATATGAAAGAGCTAACACCGGGTTAGAGATAAACCTACAACATAGCGTGACGTCATCTAATAGGGGGATTGAATTTAACGGTTCTTCGAGCAACCGGGCTCTGATTAAAGTTTAGGGGAGTTGACGAGACAATTCGGGAGTATCATGGATATAATAAAAGAATCGTGTAGCAAAGCTTTCAGTAATGCCTAGGGATATCATTTAGATACCAATTAGTATAAACAAACGCACAAATAAATTGCATTTCCACCTTTTACGTCGACAGCTCATCTAAACCATTAATGTTATTATGAGGCAAAACTGTTCCAAATCATTCAGATATAAGGTAAAAGTAAGAGTGACAGAGTAAGTCCTTGTCTCACGCCAGCTTGACAGGAAGTGTTTCATTCTGACATTACCATCTCCAAGACTTAACAGTGTCACACAATCTTATTTTATTGAAACGTTATAAACAATAGGTTTGTATCATAAACCATCTATCCAAATTGGTGATTTATTGATTGGTGTTTTACGTCATGCTTAAGGGTAATTCACGTATATGACCCATTATTGACACTAGCACAACAATATGTAAAGCGTTTTCATAATGTTGGAAAGTTAATCTGCCTCCAGTGCTAGATAAAGACCGCATTGCTACTTTATAAGAGACACGAATTGAGCTATCCTGTGCCAGTGCTTCCCGTAGAGTAACATAAACCTCCTTTACTTGGATGGGTATCCATGGTGGTTCTGCCCCAATGCCCCAAAATTTCTATACAAAAAATGATTGTTTATATAAATGAAACAGAAATAATCGCGATATCGCTCCTTATCTGTATCAGTATCACGAAGCGATGAAGCTTGACCAATGCGGTTTAATGTCGTATTAACAGCTATGTGGTTTATTTGTGGATTAATATGTGGCAATGGTTGCATGCTTTGGGATAAAACAAATAGTGTGAGTTAAAACAATTGCAGGATTCATTACCCTGTTCGTTGGGCGTTTAAACTAATAGAAATGAATATTGGCTTTTGTAGGGGGCAGAGGGGGGTTGAGTAACAAGTTAACGTAAAAAAGTCTGCCAAAAAAGTGAGGCTGTAGCGATAAGCCGTCAATGAATTTTCTTATCTAGAACCAGACGAGCGCAATCTGGGTTAAAGGGCATATTTATTATTAATAGCATGTATATCCAGCTTAGTGATTAAACAAAGTAATAAAATTGCAGTTATGTGATTGATCTGAAGATATGTATAATTGCGACAAGAAAAATGTATTATACTTTATTTTTTACATTAGCTCCTTTGTTGGCCGTAACGCCGCATATGTATAATCTAAGCAAATACAAAAAAAACCCAGATATTCACAGATAACCTGTTCTAATAGATTAAGATTAAAAGATAAATCACGTAATTGGATTGTACTTTGTGATAGATATTTTCATCTTGTTTACTCCGGTTCTTGTTAAGACCATGCAACTTGTGATCTCTTATGTTTGAACTCAGGCAACGACTAAGTCTCGGTTTATATCCTTAATTAAGCCGCGTGCTACATTACCGTGGTTTGTTGACCATTTACCTGCTCAGTCCCCCAGAACCTCCGACCAGTAACAGTTCCACGGGACTAATATTTGGAATAGCTCTCCATGTCAAAAGCCAGCCGTCAAAATCTCTTGGAGAATACCAGAAACCAAAATACTTTCTTTAAATTTTTTACATCTCAAATAAAAATTGTGGCAAAATATAGTTTTGTAGTTTTAGTAAATATTTGTTTTCCTTTTGTAAAGTAACTAGCTGTGAACAATATCGCAATTTTAGTAAAGAAGGCTATTTCATTTTCGAAAGAGAATCTTATGTCTTCACACCATTTTTGGAAGATGCAGTTTGTTATTGCATCACATAAGTTAACTCTTCGTGATGTTTTTAAATGGATTACGAATATCGACCGTTCTGGCGTCAGAAAATTTAGTACCATAGCTTAAAATGTTGTAAGGAGTAGATCTGATATATCTATTTAATAGGTGTAAATTTCATTAAAAATACTTTTAACTGCCCACATGATGAAACCATTGTCGATACGGAAGGGCTTTTTCTCCCTTTTTTTCACTCAGACCCAAGTCATGATGGATGCCATTCCTTTACAAATCTCTTGATTAGCCCTGACTTGATTGTGATGATAGACAATTATACATCTGTGTTATAGGATGCTTATGTCCACTTATATAGGCACACGGTTACCCTCATTAAACACCAAACACATCTGAGACTGAACAAAGTAGCTTATTTGGGTGAACAAAGCTTGAAAAGGACAGGCGTTCAAGTAATCTGTGACCATATTCCTTCAATTTGGAGGAAAGTTAATTAGAATAGAAAGTTTCGATTCTGTAGATGTTTCCGATCCCAACTTATAAGTGTTCAATGTTGGAAAAAAAATACATTCGCGAATTCTCAGGACTGGCGGGCAAATTATTTTGATGCGGCTTAATCAAAATCTGAGAGGGACAAGCAGGAACTTTTTAGAAAACTGGTTGATTTGTCACGGAATGACCTTTCAGTAAGCTTAAGTCAAAGGTCATACGATTTCAAATTCTGGCCTTTTACTTAAGGCGAAGGGATTAAACACTAAAAATATAACGCATGATAAAAATGTTGATTTTTGTTTAATCTGTTTTAGCTATACCGGACAGAAAGGAATATCAAAGACGGGAATAGGGGGAAAGGGGAGATGGTATTATATCTAGTGTTAGCACAAAAAATACTAATTCATCAATCTTGTGTTAACGCTCAAATTAAATAAACTGAAAAAATTCAATTTCAGAAAAAAACGGTCAGTAGTGATATTGTGTCAAATTGATTTCTTATGTTATTGAGTAATTTCATTGTGTGGTGGTATTAATAATAATTATATACAATATATCTTTATTATAGACCATATAACCGTTGATACATCGTTGTGTAATGTTATTGTGAAGTGTTATTGTGCATTAGTATTCTGTCGTGATACTGTGTAGTGGTATTGTGTCATCGTATCACATTTAAATGTAGCGTTGTATAGTGTCATCGTATCACATTTTTCTGTAGTGTCATCGTATCACATTTATGTGTCGTGTTACTGTGTAGTGTCATCGTATCACATTTTTGTTTCGTGTTTTTGTGCAGTGTCATCGTATCATATTATTGTGTAGTGTCATCGTATCACATTATTGTGTCGTGTTATCGTTTCACATTTTTGTGTCGTGTTATTGTGTAGTGCCATCGTATCACATTTTTGTGTAGTGCCATCGTTTCGCATTATTGTGTCTTGTTATTGTGTAGTGTTATCGTATCACATTATTGTGTCGTGTCATTGTATCATTTTTTGTGTCGTATTATTGTGTAGTGTCATCGTATCACATTTGTGTGTAGTGTCATCGTATCACATTTTTGTGTCGAATTATAGTGTAGTGTCATCGTATCACCTTTTTGTGAAGTGTCATCGTATCACATTATTATGTCGTGTTGTTGTATCACATGTTTGTGTCGTGGTATTGTGTAGTGTCATCGAATAACATTTTCGTGTCGTGTTATCGTATCGCATGTTTGTGTTTTGTCATCATATCACATTTTTGTGTCGTATTATTGTGTAATATCATCGTATCACATTTTTGTGTAGTGTTATTATGTAGTGTCATCGTATCACATTTTTGTGTAGTTTTATTATGTAGTGTTATCGTATCACAGTTTGTGAAGTGTCATCGTATCAGATTTTTGTGTAGTGTTATTATGTAGTGTCATCGTATCCCATTTCGCGAAGTGTCATCGTTTAACATTTTTGTGTCATGTTATTGCGTCTCACTTTCATGCCGTGCTTCATGTTATATGATTGTGACATTTTATGTCGCGTTTTTTTTATGTCTGATTGTGTCGCATAAGGTCAGTTCTTTGCCCATCGTACCGAATTGCTGTCATATGAATGAAATAAATCTACATAAACATAGAATTATCCCAAGATTCGCATAAAAAGGCTGAGTGGGAAATTAAATAAGTAATATCGCAGACATTATACTTTTTAAAACGTTGGGGGTTTCCTAGTCAGGTTAAGGTGTACAGTGATACGAGTTCAATAAAGTGTGTTTTTAACACCAATTTAACTTAGTTATTGTACTGTGTTGGTGGTTTCCTGACCAGGGTATCGCGTGCAGTGATACGAATTTAACAAAGTATGTGTTTTAACACCAATTTAACTTAATGGTTGTACTGTGTTTGTGGTTTCCTGATCAGGGTATCGCGTGCAGTGATACGAGTTTAACAAAGTATGTGTTTTAACAATAATTTAACTTAGTTACTGTACTGTGTTGGTGGTTTTCTGATCAGGATATCGCAAACAGGGATACGAGTTTAACAAAATATGTGTTTTACCACCATTTTAACTTAGGTACTGCACTGTGTTGGTGGTTTCCTAGCCAGGGTATCGCGTGCAGTGATAGAGTTTAACAAAGTGTGTTTTCAACACCAATCTAACTTAGTTACTCTACTGTGTTGGTGGTTTCGTGGACAGGGTATCACCTACAGTGATACGAGTTTAACAACAATCCTGAGGGCAAAGTCTTGTCTTCGTCCTCTTGGCTTCCGGGTACCTCTTTTGATCCCTGTCGCCACGTCCGTCTTACCGATCTTTAAGCCCTGCTTCAAACTGCCGTCGGTTACAGCTGTAAGACTGATATCAAGATAACTTTCCGTTTCAACTGGAACTAGAATCAATATAGGACGTACCCGGAAGAGCTGTTTGAACTGGAAGTTTATTCAATGTAGGACGTGCCCGGAAGAGCTTTTTGAACTGAAACTAGAATCAA
Organism: Mopalia muscosa; assembly: GCA_031763545.1. Taxonomy (NCBI): domain Eukaryota; kingdom Metazoa; phylum Mollusca; class Polyplacophora; order Chitonida; family Mopaliidae; genus Mopalia; species Mopalia muscosa. The sequence continues at coordinate 10,396 of JARFOD010031423.1, forward strand.
TGATTGAAATAATAGCGACAAATAACTTGTACATTTTGGCAATCAAGCTTTCGGAAAATTCTTATTCCATTTTCAAGATATGTGCAGGTATAGTACAACATTCAGGTATATATACAGTTAGAGAACAATAGAAGTTGTGTAGACAGCGTGGTCACCATGGGGTGAGCATTAGGTGAGAACAATTAACAATAGAACTA